>ML821610.1:26532-49970 GCA_009831015.1 Picea engelmannii
TTTTTCAAAAATAAATCGTGTAAAATCATCTTGCAACATGTCCTTTTTCAATTCGAGTGATGAAAGTGAAAGAGCATCAAATACGACTTGATAGGTGTTATGTTTGGAATTAGTTTCACCAAATTTTGGCATATCAAAATGATTGGATTGTGGTGGCAAAGAGTAAGATACCATGGGTAAAGTATCAAATCCACCAGAATCTAAGAAGAGATCAAGATATAAAGAGTAAAAGGAATCAGAAATAAGCACATGAAAATAATATATTGAGCTATGATATTTAACAATGGTATTCTCAATACATTCCTCTTCATTTTCATTAAAACTTTCACTCTATTTTGGTGATAAATTATTCAACATAATATGATCATCTAAATTTTCCTCATGTACGATAGATAATTCAAAACATTCATGGAAAACATCTGATCTTTCATGTTGATAAGGTATGATTTGTAGATGAGGGTTTAAGGTTACTTCTTCCAATTGTATATCTACATCTCTAATCAGTTTCATTGGAATGTTAGAATGCTTAAGATCATTTTCATCACCTAAGTATTCTTTAATAACCGAATTTAAATACTGATTACAACAAAAGTTAGAATAACGAGGACATTCACCTTGACCCAACATCGAATCTTCTTCCACGATGGTCAAGGAATGAAAATACAATGATTCAGAGGAAAAACCAATTTGATTGTCAGTAAGAACATTTTCAATAGATTCTACCTCCTTTGCTTATTCAACATTTTCGGATGGATCCCTCTCATCCTGTGAACACAATTCTTCTCGCAATTGAGTGATAGGATTTGCAACCGATTCATCATTCACAGTTAAATGTGACTGGATGAAAGGGACACAAGCATCATAGAGGAGATTTAGTATAAATGACACATCATCAAGATTAAATTTACAAAGAACATGATGGATTCTTGTTGAAAAGTCTCTTGAAGATGAATCACCATTGATTAGCAAAGTCTGAAATTCTTCACATAATTGATTGTAATTATATTTTTCAAAATCATCTAAAAATTCATCTACAAACTGAAACCAATCAATAATGTGATATGTTGGAAAAGACTCAAACCAATGTTTAATCCGACCCCTAAAAGTGAAAAAAAACAATCTGCATAAAACCTTTAAATCAGAAATTTCATGCTTGATGCATTTACACCAAAACTTGTTAAGGTGGTCTTTTGCAGATACATCCCCCCCACCATCAAAGGTGAGTTTGGACAAGCGAGAGATTGTCTCGTTGGGAATATCAGGTAATGAGAAGTGAAAAGCATGTTCCAACACAGTGATTTGGGGAGCCATGAGAAATTAATAAATTTGAAAAAAAAAACTCTTATAAGGCTAGCTTGTTAGTTTGACCCTCCTTCTAGCACCATTTGTGATGGATGAAATTGACCATCCGTCAACTAGAAGAGTGAGTCCAGTCTATGCTTGTCTAAATAACCCAAGCCATTTGGTGTAACTCATTCTGATGGGTTTAATGGCTCTGTTAGCCAACTAGGATCCTAAAGATAGAAAAATAAAATAAACTAACTAAAGAAAATATTCTAACAATCGACACAATAATTACAAATATTTATCTAAGAATGTGAATATACAAATGATTATGAACAGTTTATATACATTTTACAAGGTTTGCATGAAATCTTGCAAAAAATAATTGTTTGATAAAGTTTATGAATCAAATCTGAACAACACTTCTTTTTGGATTTTTTTATAAAGATATTAAATGAATAAATACTAAATGAATACGACTGAAACAGTGACACAAAAACAATCAAATCTAATTAATGTAATCATTGTTTCATTCATAAACAACTGAACTAAATAACACACAGAATAATCTATAGTTGATCAACGAAACTAGTATTATCTTTCTGTGTTGTATGAGCTCCTGCCTGTACTATTGTTAACAGAAACCTATAACAGAACAACACTAGCACTTCCAGAATACATTCAAACAAGTATGTGATATTGGAGCAAATTAATAAAAACATGAAGACAACTAATTAAAAATCGTGTGATCTTAAGATAATCAATATTTAAGAACAAAAGAAAACTCAATTCTAAGTATTGATATTATCCATCATTTAACATTAGAAATAAATTCGACAATAATCAAATGATTGATTTATCACACACAAAAAATGGAATAAGAAATTATGGGCAACATATAACATTTAAGAGTATGAAAACACCATATGATGACAAGATAAAGCTAAAATCAACCATAATAACATTTTCATAATACAACAATAATGAAAGAATGAAATGGAATAAGTATCACACAAGTCTAAAGCCAAAGATGAATTACTTTTGCCATATTCTTTCTCAGAATCACATGCCCATATTGTAGTCCTGGAAGAATTTTTAAGATAATAAACTCTTAAAGATTGAAAACAAATTAATACATAAATGATAATAATTAACCATGTATTGATAAAAAAGACTAAAGCTATTTAAATCAATTCATAATCAATTATTCAAAGAATATGAATATATTATATGAAAAAAAAACCATTTTACTCACAGGACAAAAGCCATTAAGCGACCTAAAATTCCATATTCTTCTTTAAAAATACTCATCCATTCTCCCAAAGATTCCAACCATCCGTTACTCCATTTGAAAAGAAGAAAAGTTTACAAAATAAATAATATACAAAAGAGAAAGGATTAAAATCCTCCTCTCCAATTCTTGGATCCTTTGGCTCTGATATTTCTCATATATTTATAAAATGAATGAATAGTCTAGGCGTCACTAATAATTTCCGCCACCTGAAATTTTCCTCGTAAAGAGACCCAAATATCTCTCAAATCGTGCATTTTTTTGGGAAAATCTCTACGCGGAAGGTAAATGGGTCCATTTGGGTTCTGTGTTTTCAACCGTTTCTTCAAATTCCTCACGGTTTGGCTGTAATCAGTCCTGCAAAATCGTGTGTCTGATCTTGATGCCTTTCCAAATTTTATCTATTGTTGCTCATGAATATATTTGTAGCAATCCAATATTATTTTTGGATCAATCATATTGAACTTATTTGGATAATAAAATCAAGCCATGATCAGATCCGTATCAAATATTTGATAATAGAAACCTGTGAAACAAAAAGAAACCTAAATTAATAACCTAAAAATTGAGAACAAAACAAAATCTAGAACAATAAAATCAAAAATGAATTTAAACTAACTATAAGTTCTAAACAAACATTGTTTAAAATAATCCTAAAACTCTAGAAGCTTCAAATTAATGGAGAAGAGAAAAATATTAATTTTGGTTTCTTACAAAATCAAACAAATGATAGATAATTTTTTTTATTTTTTTTTTATTATTATGAGATGCAAAATGAGAAACCAACCAAGATATTATTTGATGAAGTATTGAACACATTATTCAAAATTGTCAAACTTGCTAATGAGCAAAAGAATGAACACATAATCATAATTTAAATGAAAATAAACATTTGATAAAAATTAACGTTTTTGTTTAAATTGAGATTTTTATGCTCGTTTCTAACTTTTGGCATATACTTTTGTAATGAATGTTTCATACTATAGTGAATGTCTTAAGTTTGTCTCAAAGAAAGCCAAGGCATGGAACTATTTGAAAAGGTTGATTCTGTAGCTCATTATAATTATCAAGATTCTAATAGGGGCCCTTTAAATTTTGTAAAAAAAATAGGGGGAGTTGTTGGGGCCCAACAAAACCTTAACAGTATTCTTCTGTATCTAAACACATGCCCTTGCAGATTCCTGGTGTAGGTCTGATAGCACCCACAACCTTCCCTTTCACTCTCCTACGAAATCTCTGAGTGTCGGGCGTTAACTCCTTTTTATGATAAGCCTCCTCTTGATGTGACCTTGGGTGATGACCTCAAGTGACCACACAATTGCAGGCGCGCCCAAAGGCAGTTTCAATCAAGCTAATTTTCTCCCCACAATCCTCCTCGATACTCCACGTGTCCTCTTGTCGAAAGAACGGTTTCGATTTCGGCCTGACCTCAATATTTTAAAGTCCGTGAAACTCCTGTACCCACAATGATACGAGATCGTTGATATCATGATCTTGACGATACTGTCTGAACTAGCGGTTTAGATCTTCTCTTTTCAAATCTACAGACCAGATCAACCCCTTTTGAATCAACGGACGTGATCTCTTCGTAATTCTGGACTTCATAGTTTTGAAATCTCAAACCTCGCTCTTCTCTGTACTTTGATCTTTTAGAGTTGATGATCTGCATAAACCTGTCCTACTCAATCAACGGTATTTCCTTCACTTCGGGTGTTTGAACTTTCAACTCATATCAATGGTATTGTGGCCCCCTTCTCGATCGACGATCGAGATCTCTTTCAGGTCTTTGGACTTTTGAGATCTCAAATCTCAAACTCCACCCTTCTTCCCAATGCCTTTTATCTGAAGGCTATAATCCACTGACACGTGTGCACTTAATCTGATGGTAAAGGATTTCTTCGGGTCTTTACCTGGAGTACATGGATATATGACACATCTCTCTTAAATCCCATGGATCTGAATCACTTCAGGATTTTACCTAGAGTCCATAGATTCACGCCACGTCTCCTCTATATCTATCGATCTAGATTCACTTCGGATCTTCAGGTTTCAAAAATCTCAGATCTCAACTGAAACCCCCTACAATTTACCCAGAGCTCTCTATCTATTGACAAGTGTCCCCATGCAGATTGACGACTCTCATCTCTTTGGCTATTCAGGTTTCGGGTATTTCAACCTTTCACCTTTTTCCTTCCTTTGGATCTCACGACTTGCCGACACGTATCCTCCTAGATCTAACGATCCAGATTCGCTCCATCCCTTTGGCTTTCTGCACTTTAGAAATCTCAAATTTCAAACTTGTCTCCTCCCAAAATCACGATATCTGACGACTCAGATTATCTCTGGGTGATCTGACGCTTTAAGCTTACCTCGAACAATCTGATGGCTCAGATCTATTCCTTCTGGTCCGACGACTGAGATTATACTTCGGCTTTCCATCTCTTCGAGCTCTGAAAATCTCAAGTCTCCACCCTTGATAGGTTCTCCCTCTGGTGCATGCAAGGTGTTAAGGCTTGTGCACCTTACACAGATCAGATGGATGTTGATCCTTTTCTCTGTGATCAAATAACCATTGTCGCTCCTCCTCATGAGCTTCTGATTTCTTCCGACTTGGAAGTTTTCTCAGTATTCAAAGGTATAGAACCTTTTCTCCTCCTTATGATTCTAACTCTTGGATCTCGTCAACACTTCTAAAAAGTGTTATCTCTCCTGAGCTTGATACTTAAAGTATTTTGACTTTCCATGCACTCCTTGCATTATTGGGATTTCGATAACTCATATCGAAGGATTTATTGAAAAGAAATTCTCCTTGCCTACCTGACATTCCTCTATTTTGGTTCTTCGACGCTTATTCACTCCTTGACACTGCGCACTCCTTTCACCTGGTCTAAGTTTCTTTTGTTCTCTCTGAACTCCTCTGAGTCAATCTGAGACTCAATCGACACACTCCTTGCGTTTGAGATGCACACCTTGCATACGAGTTTTAGAAGAGAACCAATTGAAACTTATCCAGTTTCATCATGAACTCATACTATCAACTTCTCAAACAATCACACATGAAATAAAATGAAATAAATCACATACATAGAATATACTATTCATTCAATCACACATTCAAATGAACACAGTCCAAGATTTGGGAAAATTCTGTCTATTCTATTCATTCATGAAAAAAAATTACATATCTTGCAGTTCTTCACTGCATCTTCCTTCTACTCTATTCTTCTCTACCGATTGCTATATTTGTCTCATAATCTCAAAATACTTTTACAATGCAACAACAAACTATCTAAGGACTGGCTCCATGATCTCTTGTCATCCTGTCTATAACCTATCCTATCAAAATCTTAACGGTTACCTACTTTGTCCTGTTATAATAAATAACAGTTATTGCCAGATAAAAGTCAACACTAAATGTCTGCAACCCCTCACAGTCCTTCATGACTTTACAAACATGACATATTTAAAAATGTTGCTTTCAAAAATATCTCAACAACTCAATTTAATTCTGAGTTAATTTCTAATTTGCAACTCTGTCATGCTGAGATGTCGTTCCTTTGCCTCCATGCTTGCATTTTGACTTTGAAGGCAATGGTCCTGCATCATACTCCTTTGGTTAAAATTTTCATGGACTCATGTCCATGAGCTCCTGCACTGTCTTTCCATGCCTCAAAATATCAGGTTTTGTGACCCAACTTGCATCTTCCATTGGATTATATTTCCACTTCACTAAGTATTCAGGATATGTCATCCTCCTGGTCTTCTTTCCATCCCTCTGTTCAATGATTTTCTCCATCTGAGGTTTTTCTGTTGTGGGCAATTGGTCTTCTTCTTTCTGATCATCTAATTGTCATGCTTCATCTCTCCTATAAGGATACAGGTCTACAACATTGAATATCAGTGATATCCCAACATTGTCTGACAGCTCAATTTCATAAGAATTGGCTGCGAATTTTCTGAGAATCCTGCATGGTCCTATCTTCTTCATCTTCAATTTGTTATACGTTCCCCTTGGAAACCTCTCTTTTCTCAAATGAGCTAAAAATTCATCTCTAACTTCGAATTGAACTTCTCTCCTCTTTTGATCAACTCTGCTCTTATATTTCAGGTTGTTGTTCTGTAGCTGTTCTCTAACTTTGTCATGGAGTTTCTACATTTCTGTTGCAAAATCCTCTGCTCCAGCACTTCTAAACTCATCTTGATTAAGATCTCTCAAATCTGTATTCCCTCTTGGCTGTATATCATACACAATTTGAAATGGAATTTTCCCTGTGCTCTTGTTCACTGAATTATTGAATGAAAATTCTTCTTGTGCCAGAATCTAATCCCATTGACGACCTTTCTTAGTGACTAAACTTATAAACAAGTTTCCCAAACTCATGTTTACTAATTCAGTCTATCCATATATCTTAGGGTGATATGCTGAACTAAAGGGAAATTTTGTCCGTAGCCTCTTCCATAGAGTCCTCCAAAAGTGTCAAACAAAATTGTCGTCCCTGTCTGAGACTATTATCCTCGACAATCCATGTAGTCTCACTACTTATCTGAAAAACAAATTGGCTATGTGTGTAGGATCATTTGTTTTCTGGCATGGTATGAAATGTGCCATTTTTGAAAATTTGTCCACCACAACAAATATGGAATCGCTCCCTTTCTGAGTTCTAGGCAATCCCAATACAAAATCTATATTGATTACATCCCACAACCTTTCTGGAATTGGTAATGGTTGATACAAACTAGTGTTTTGTTGCCTTCCTTTTGTGTACTGACAAATTATGCATTTTTTTACAGAATTTTTCACTTCTTCCCTCATGATCGACCAATAATACGAATTACTCAGTTGTGAAAATGTCTTATCATGACCAAAATGTCCAGCTAAACCTCCGCTATGTTTCTCTTTCAATAGTTTTTCTCTCATTGAGAATTTCAGTATGCATAGTTGGCTTCCCTTGAACATTAATCCATCCTGGATCAAATATTTAGTCCATGGGATTCTGTATCCCAACAAAGGATTCTTTCATGCCTCATAAGCTTCCTTAAAATCTTCATCTTCTTTATACATCTCCTTGAGGTGTTCAAACCCTAAGGTCTCCACTTGGAATTTTTGTACAATCAAACTCCTTCTGCTCAAAGCATCTGCAACTTTGTTAGCAGCTCTAGCAATATGTTTAATAACGAAATTAAAATTCTATATAAATTCTACCCATTTAGCATGTCTCTGATTCAACTTTTCTTTCCTAATAATAAATTTCAAAGCTTGATTATCACTATACAAGACAAATTCTTTAGGAATTAGATAGTGTTTCCACTTCTTCAAATCTTGAATCACTGCATAAAATTCTTTGTAACATGTGGAATAATTCTTCTTGGTGTCATTCATCTTCTCACTGAAATAAGCAACTGGCCTATTATATTGACTCAAGACTGCTCCAATAGATAATCCAATTGCATCACATCTCACTTGAAATGTTTTTCCAAAATCTGGCAAGACCAGAATTGGTTGTTCTGTGATTTTCTCTTTCAACACTTTGAAACTTTTTTCATCTTCCTCTATCCAACTAAAAGACTAGTGTTTATTCTTCACAGTGTTCAGCATGGGTGCACATATACCACTGAAATTTCTAATAAAATTTCTATAAAAACTCGCTAACCCATGAAAAATTCTTACCTCAAATATGTTGCTTGGAGATGGCCATTATTTGATTTCTCTCACCTTTTTTGGATCCATCTTCAATTCATTTGAAGAAATCACAAAACACAAATATATGAGTTCCTTCTTCATAAAAGAACTTTTCTTCATATTTTTCAACAATTTTTTTGCTACAACTTTTCCATCATTGATGTCAGATGTCTTAAGTGTTCTCCCTTTGTCTTACTGAAGATTAGTATGTCATCCAGATATACTATGAAAAATTTGCCTATGAAGTCTTTCAATACTTCATTCATCAATCTCATAAATTTTCTTAGTGCGTTTGTCAACCCAAATGGCATGACCAACCATTCAAACAATCATTCATTTATCTTGAATGTTGTTTTTCATTTATCCCCTTCTCTCATTCTTATTTGATGATATCCACTCTTCAAGTCTATCTTGGAAAAATAGCTTGCTCCACTCAAACAATCCATCAAATCATCCATCCTCGGTAAAGGAAATCTATACCTAATGGTTATCTTGTTGATGGCTCTGGAATCTGTACACATTCTCCATCCTCCATCCTTCTTTGGACTTAACACATTTGGTATTGCACATGGGCTTAGGCTTTCCCTGACTAAACCTTTATCCAAAAACTCTTGGACTTGGTTTTTGACTTCCTCATTCTCCCTAGGTGTCAACCTATACACTTCTTTGTTTGGTAAACTAGCTCCTGGAATAAGGTCAATATGATAGATTATACTCCTAATGGGTGGCAATGAGTGTGGTAACTCATCCACTACTATGTTAGCAAAATTTTCTAACAGTTCTTGGATTTCTTCAGGAAAATATTCCACATAAGTATTTGTAAGGATAACTCTAGGCTTCCTCACTACATCAAACTAGATTTCTTTTTCCTTCTTCACTTCATTCAAGAGCTCCTTCCCACTCATGAAAAGTATACTTGAACTATCTTCCCTCTTTTTCTCTTTGTCTTATATTGGTAACAACATATGTGTCCTACCATTCTTTTCTAGGGTATAAGTATTCTTTCTTCCATCATAAATAAATTTTCTATCGAACTGCCATGGTATCCCCAATAAAATATGATAGACATCCATAGGAATTACATCACATAATATTTCATCCCTATAACCTCCTATCTTAAATTCAACTTGGAATTATTGACTTACCATTACTTGATGTCCTTTTTGCAACCATGATACCTTGTATGGGTTTGGATGTGCAGTTGTCTTTAACTCCAGTTTCTCCACCATATCCATGGATACTAAATTGTTAGTGCTCCCACTATCTATGATCACCTTGCAAACTCTGTCCTTCATCTTGCAAGCAGTTCTGAACAAAATTGTTCGTTGAACTAGTTCCTCCATATCCTTCTCTATCTTAAGAAGAATATTCCTCATCATGAGGTTCTTTCCTCATTCTTTTGCTTCTTCTTCCACATTCTCCTGTGCTTTAGCAAGGTGTGCTTCACCTCCTCCTTCGTTCTTTCTCTTGGGACACTCCCAAGAATTGTGCCCTTTCTTTCCACAGGTATAAAATCTAACTACAACTCCTCTAGCTCTTCCTCTTCCTCTTCCTCTGGAAAAAGAGATTCCTCCTCCATGTTTTCCTTCTCTAGAACTTCCACCTTTCTCATGGTGACTATGTTGTTTTTCATCTTCACGCTTCAGCTTCTGAAACATTTCTCTACTAGTTCCCTTACCTCTGCTTGAATTTCCTCTATTTTGTTGGCTTTTCTTCCTAGCCAATTTCTCTTCAGCTTTCAAGGCTTCTTGATAACCATCCTCTATTGTACTAACCGACATCAAGCTTATCTCCTCTTGTATTTCATATCTCATCCCATTGATATATCTGGTTGTATTTTAATCCTCATTTTCTTTCTGTCCAACCTTGATGTTCAGTCTGTAAAATTCCTCAGTGTACTCCTTCATTGATAAACTCTTCTATCTTAGTTTTTTCAATCTTTTGAACATATTGATTTAATAGTCCTTCAGGATAAATTTGGATTTCATCTTGGCTACCATCCTATCCCATTTCTTAATTTTCTGCTTACCATTTCTCCTGCATTCGACTTGCAGTTCATCCCACCATAGCGCTACATGAACCTTTAGTCTTGTCACTATATGCTTCACCATATTGTATTCTTTGACATCTTCGTAATCGACGTACTTGTCCATTGAACATACCCAATCCAAAAATTCTTCAACTTCTAAATTTCCTTCATACATTGGTACCTCTATTCTTTCTCTAGATCCTATCTTTGAAACAACTTTTATTAAGAGATCTTGTGCAGCATCCTCTGCTACATTTTATTTGACCTCTACTTCTTCTCTCTTAGCTTCACTGATATCTCCAACGTATGGTTCTCTTCTCTTCTTTTTTTCCTTGGAATCCAGTCTCATTCATATTTTCCTCATTTCTTCTTCTATTTCGGCATTCTCTCTACGCCTTCTAGGTGGTATTATTCCACTGCATCACCTACAAATAGAAATCAATTTCTTGATACCAAAAATGATATCAATTTAACTCCTTTCTCCTTTTCTTGCTATCCACAAACAAACTTAATATCATCTCTGATACCACTTGATTCATCCCCCCTACTCTCCCATAGGGATAGATGACCTCTCGGTCAAGGATCTTCGGTTCTTGAGTCAAATGACCCTAGGAAAACTTAATAGTCTCCTTTTGTATCTAAACACAGGACCTTCCAGCTTCCTGGTGTAGGTCTGATAGCACCCACAACCTTCCCTTTCGATCTCCTGCAAAATCTCAGAGTGTCGGGCGTTAACTCTTTTTTCTGATAAGCCCCCTCTTGATGTGACCTTGGGCGATGACCTCATCTCACCATGCAATTGCGGGCATGGACAAAGGCAGTTTCAATCAAAATAATTTTTTCCCTACAATCCTCCTCAAGCCTCCACGTGTCCTCTTGTCGAAACCATGGTTTCGATTATGACTCACCCTCAATATTTTAAAGTCCGTGCAACTTCTGTCCCCGCAATGCTACGGGATCATCGATATCATGATCTTGACGATACTGTCTGAACTAGCGGTTTAGATCTATCCTTTTCAAATATATGGACCAGATTGGCCCCTTCTAAATCAATGGATGTGATCTCTTCACAATTTTGGACTTCAGAGTTTTGAAATCTCAAGTTGTGCTCTTCTTCATACTTCAATATTCCATAGTTCAGGATTTGCAGACACTTATCCAGCTCAATCAACGGTCCTTCCTTCACTTCGAGTGTTTGAAATTTCAACTGAGATCAATGGTCCTATGTCCCCATTCTCGATCGACGATCGAGATCTCCTTTGGGTCTTTAGACTTATGACATCTCAAATCTCAAAATCCACCCTTATTCCCAATGCCTTTTATCTGAAGGCTATAATCCATTGACGTGTGTCCACTTTATCTGACGGTCAAGGATTTCTTCGGGTCTTTACCCAGAGTACATGGATCTATGCCACATCTCTCTTAAATCCCACGGCTTTGAATCACTTCAGGAGTTTACTCGAAGTCCATGGATTCATGCTATGTCTCCTCTAGATATGTTGGTCCATATTCACTTCAGATCTTCAGGTTTCGACAATCTCAGATCTCAACTAAAACTCCCTACAATTTACACAGAGATCTCGATCCGTTGACAAGTTTCCCTGTGCATATTGATGACTCTTGTCTCTTCAACTATTCCAGCTTCAAGTATTTCAAACTTTCACCTATTGCCTTCCTCTAGATCTCACGACCCGTCGATACATATCCTCTTGGATCTAACGGTCCAGATTTGCTCCGGCCCTTCGACTCTTCGCACTTTGGAAATATCAAGTTTCAAACTTGTCTCCTCATGGAATCACAGTATCTGATGGCTTAGATTCACCCTGGGTGATACAACACTTGAATCTTACCTCAAACAATCTGACAACTCAGATTTGTTCCTATTGGTCGGATGACTGAGATTCTACTTCATCTTTCTAGCTCTTCAGGCTTCAGAAATCTCAAGTCTCAACCCTTGATAGGTTCTCCCTCTGGTGCATGCAATGCGTTAAATCTTGTTCACCTCACACAGATCAGATGATTGCTGATCATTTTCTCTGTGATCCAACGACCATTGTCGCTCCTCCTCTTGATCTTCTAATTTCTTCTGAATTGGAATATTTCTCAGTATTCAAAGGTATCAAACCTTTTCTCCTCCTTATGAGTCTGACTCTTGGATCTCGTAAACACTTTTGAAAAGTGTTATCACTCTTGAGATTTATCCTTAAAGGATTCCGACTTCCCACACACTCCTTGCGTTCTCGGGATTTCGATAACTCAGATTGAAGGATTTCTTGAAAATAAATTCTTCTCTCTCACCTGGTGTTCCTCTGTTCTGGTTCCTTGATGCTTAGTCGCTCCTTGACGCTATGCACTCCTTACACCTAGTCTAAGTTTCCTTTGTTCTCTCTGAAATCCTCTGAGTCAATCCAAGACTCAATCGACGCACTCCTTATGTTCAAGATGCACACCTTGCATACGAGTTTCAGAAGAGAACCAATTGAAACTTATCTAGTTTCATCATGAACTCATACTATCAACTTCTCAAACAATCACACATGTACAAAAATGAAATAAATCACATACATAGAATATAATATTCATTCAATCACACATTCAAATGAACACAATCCAAGATTTGGGACAATTCTGTCTGTTCTATTCATTCATGAAAACAAATTACATATCTTGCAGTTCTTCACTGCGTCTTCCTTCTACTCTATTCTTCTCTACTCATTGCTATATCTATCTCATAATCTCACAATACTTTTACAATGAAACAACAAACTATCTAAGGACCAACTCCACGAGCTCTCGTCGTCCTGTCTGTAACCTATCCTATCAAACTCTTAATCGTTACCTACTTTTTCCTATTATAATAACTAACAGTTATTTCCAGATAAGTGTCAACACTCAATGTCTGCAACCCCTTACAGTCCTTCACTACTTTACAAACATGACATATTTAAAAATGTTGCTTTCAAAAATATCTGAACAACTCAATTTAATTTTGAGTTAATTTCTAATTTGAAACTTTGTCATGCTAAGATGTCGTTCCTTTGCCTCCACGCTTGTGTTTTGACTTTGAAGGTGATGCTCATGCATCACAATGGTTGTCTAATTTAGTCCCTGTAAGGAAGAAAAATGGTGAAATTTGACTCAGTGTCAACTTTCAGAACTTAAACCGAGCGTCTAATAAAGACAACTACCATGTTCCTCCAATGGAACAAATTCTACAATAGGTCTCTAGTTCTGAAAGACTATATTTACTAGATGGTGTTTCAGGTTACAACCAGGTCCTTATGTCTCCTTCGGACTAGCTTAAAACCACCTTTTGTAGCCCATGGGGCACTTATGCCTACAAGAAAATGCCTTTTGGACTGATAAACTCGGTGTCACTTTCCAGAGAGCAATGGATATTGATTTCCATGGCCTCATTAACTAGTCAGTTGTGGTCTATCTTGATGATGTCACCATATTTTCTAAAAATAAGAAAGATCATTTGTCTCACCTTAGGGTTGTCCTGGAACGATKCCGCAAGTTTGACATATCTCTCAACCCTAAKAAATTGGTATTTGTAGTAGAGCAAGGTAAACTACTTGGGTTCATAGTCTCTAAAGATGGAATGATTATTGATCCCGAAAGAACCCAAGACATTGCTAAACTTCCCCCTCCTTCTTCCAAAACGACCATGCAATCCTTTTTGGGAAAGATTAATTTCGTCAGAAGATTTTTCCTGAGTTTCTCAGAAATGGTCAGACCATTACAAAATTTAATTAAAAAATTTATTTTGTACCATTGGGGACCACAATAAAGTCAGTATTTTGATTCAATTAGAAAAGCAATAATATAATCCCCTTCTTTGATGAGTCCTGATTTTTCTCAGGATTTCACTCTATACACTTTGCATCTGGCCGATCTTATGTTGTTGTACTTACACAGAAAAAATGGTGAAAGTAATGAGATACTCATTTCCTTCATGAGTTCAGCTTTTAAAGGAGCAGAACGTAATTATCCAGCAGTTGATCAACATGCATATGTTGTTTTTAAAGAAGTGAAACACTTCCGGTCTTACCTACTAAAATTCAGAACCAAAGTTGTTGTTCCTTACCCAGCTACGAGGAACCTGTTAGTACAAAAAGAGTTGGGTTAGAAAAGAGAAAATTGGATGACATCGCTACAGGAATATGACCTTGAAATAAATCCTACACAAATTGTTAGAGTTCAAGGCCTATGTAAACTACTAGCTGATTCAGTTGAAGAACAGGAAAGTCAAATAAATAACTCAACTGTAAATCAGCATAACGAAGAATAGATCAGTTGTACACAAGCTACTCCCAATTCTTGGTATGAGAACATTATATTTTATCTAACGCATGGATTTTCTCCCCGCAATCTTGATCCTAAAAGCAGAAGATCACTTAGGCTTAGATCTTCATCTTTCCAGTTAATCAATGATATTTTATTTTAGAAGAACTTTGATGGTGTTTTTTTGCGTTGTTTAGAAAAGGAGGAATCTGAAAGAGTGTTGGTTGAACTTCATGTCGGTGAAGCTGGTGGTCACTTTAGTGGATATACTACTTCCCACAAAGTGATAAGAGATGGATACTATGGGCTTATCTTGTTAAAATGTGCCCATACAATGTCCCGCAAATGTGTAATCTGCCAAAAGGCTGCATGACGGGTGAAAAAGGTTGCTTTCCCTTTGCAGCCTGTTACTGTAGACACACCTTTTCAGAAATGGGGCCTAGACATCATAGGACCAATCAATCCCTCCTCTTCAAGGATATCTTGACAACAACATACTATTTCACAAGATGGTCTAAAGTTGTACCTTTAAAAGTGGTCAACACCAATCAAGTAGTGTATTTTCTGAACTCCCATATCATCACTCGATTCAACATTCCTGAAATTCTGGTTTTCAATAACGCAAGCTACTACCCTCAAGGGAATAGCCTAGCAAAATCAAAAAATAATAATTTAATCAAGATTATTAAAAGGACAGTTTCAGAAAACCATAAAAATTGACATAAGGCACTCTAGTCTGATAGGGTAACTCCAAAATCCTTCGTTGGTAATTCTCCCTTCTTCCTTGTCTATGGAAGAGAATCCATCCCCCACCCCCACCCCCCACATTTTTTACTCCCTTCTCTGCAACTGTCGCAGAAATTTCAAGAAGAAGAGTGTCCTCCTCTAGAAAATCAGATAAATGCCTTGTTAAAACTAGAAGAGGCGAGAACACAAGCTAAACAGAAAATGGACCAACACCACAAATTGTAAAAAGATGGTTTGATTTAAATTCATCTTCTGATAGGAATTTTGATGTTGGATATTTGGTTCTCAAGTGGGACAAATCTCACGAGGGAAAGGGGGAACATACCAAGTTTCAGAACTTGTCGCTGGGACCATTTGTAATTTCTGAAAAATTGGGTCCTAGTTCTTTTTGTCTGCATAATTTGGAGGGATATCCAGACACTATCCCGGTGAATGGTCAGGCTCTCAAGAGGTATTTCACCTAATGGTTCTTGATCCACCCTCTTGTAAATATTTTTAATTTTTTTTTTTTGTTTTGATTTTGGTTCTTTTCATTTTTCTTGATTTTGCTTGTTTTCTGAATCATTGTGTCTGAAGAACCATTTAAATTGTTGAAGGGACATCAAAAATCTTGTTCTGTAGTAGCAACTGATAAATTTTCAAGCATCTGAGCAACAAGTGATAAAAATCAGATTAACAGAGGGAATTTTTTGTTCAAACAATGTTACTGGTTTCTCATTAAAAACACAGGAATATACGATTATCCTTAACAAACTTCTAACGATGTCCCTGTTTTAAGGAAAACAACTCAGCTGTACCTTCCCATAATCAAGATGTTTTATTAACATAAATATAAGTGTCCAAATCATGATGAAGGTTATCAGAACATAAAATTGATTTGCAAATGATCATACTTTTCATTCCAAACTATGATATTTTCAGTATCACCCCACTCTCTTAAATATCATGAATTTTCCGCAAATTTATAAACAAATTCTAGAGAGTTGGAAGCACTGTAATGTGTGGGAAGTGATTCTAAACCCGCCAAGACACTGAATAGGTCTTTTGGAAATGGGTAAATGCACTCATGATACCAAGGAAAATTCCTCGTGGTACTGAAAAGGCCCACTAGCAGCGAAACAATGCTGGGTTTAAGAAGATTCTCAGGTATATCTGTTGATATGATCAAGCATGAAGATGTTTTTATCATGGATGGACAACTCTTAGACATGATAGAGGTACTAGAGTGGGTTAAATGACATCCCTGCCGAGGCTATGGACACCTACTGGAAGTAGTGGCTCTTTCAATGGTATTGAAGTTATCTGTATAAACGTCGCTATACCTGTAATCTAAATAACATACCAGAATAATTTTTTGAATATAAATACATCCAATGCTAAACTGCGTCATTTTCTGAGTTGTGATTGGAATTCTTGATCTGTTGTTGACTATTTCTAAAAAATTATTTCATCTCAACCCCTGACATAAATTTTCTGGGGATGCAGAGATAACTGCTTCGCCCAATATGTCGCCATTGTTTGCAACCACCAATTTTGTCGATTTTTATCATAATTAAAATCACCACAAACATAATACACCTTTTTGTTGCTTCCACCTCCTTAAATTTATGAACATTCATGTTTTAGGACTTTGAGGCGATGATTGGGTTAAACTTGTGTTATTGAGTTTTTCGTTTGAATTTTTGCTTTTTTTGTTTTAAAATTCATGACTGTAAGCATGAAATTTAATAAAAAACTTGGTTTTGGATTTGTCGTTATATCTTCTACCTAAACAAATTTCACTTTGAAGGCACTCATATATCTCTAAGCTTCAATTTTTATGAATTCATTGATTCAATTGCCACCACAATCTTTATATTTTATGGATACCATGACTTAATTAGTTCCTTGGTTGATCATTTGGTTATAATTTTGGAATTGTATGAATGCACAAAACATTGGGTTAAAATTCGATATGGGTCTCATTCTCTCAATAGTCATATCAACCTTCATGTCACTTGGTACTGGTCTGTTGTACCCACGACTACACCTCACCCTACTTTCCTGCACATTAATGAAACCATTCATTGTTCCAATTGGAATTCGATGGTAATCAAGGGTTTGATACTCATTATGGGAAATGGCTCTTAGATCTACACACCCTTCGGTTCGATGTATCTCTAAACTTAAGTAATTGCAGCATGGAAGTGCATGGAAGTCTCTAAACTTCCTAGTTTTCGGGCCATTTTAGTTTGAACAGATCTCTCTCTGCTACTCATTTGTTGGAAGCTGAAACCTACCACCTGTGATATATTTTGTGTCTATTGCACAGTGGCCATGGCCCTTGTGGTTTGAATTGAGCCGAATGGTTTCCATGCCCTTCTTTCCCACGATGACGCCATAGATGACCTGGAGGCTCATGGTTGGGATGTCTTCCTCAAGAAATTCGAAGGCTACAACCTTGCTGTTGCGTAGACCTTTGCATAAACATTTGATGGTTTTAGGGCCAAGGTCGGGGATGTGCAATTGGAAGTAACAAAATATTTCATATCCCGGGCGATGAGACTCCCACTGGAAGGAGAAAAGTGGTTTAAGAATTCAAAAATGGAGGATTTTACATGGATCTTTTTCATGGTCTCCAACAAATCCACCTGTTTCCCTAAAGGTATTCCCATTACTTTTCTAAAACCTAGATGGCATAGCCTTGCTTTAATTTTGAAATAGTTTATCACATGTGAAGGTCGGTATGGTTTGGTCTTTTTATACCACATCCGTATGCTCATGTTATTCATAGGGTTTGATCTGAACATGTTGTTCTACTTGTTAATGAGCCTTTATAAAATGTCAAAACTCTATAAGCAACAAAAAATGAACTCTCTTTCGAGTATTTTTCATCACGGGCTCGTTAAAATCCTGTTGATATCACATCTATCACTAATCAGGGACAATTGGGAGAGTTTCTTGAGTCGAAATGGTTTTTCCCAGGATGACAATATAGTTAGCCTGCCTTTAAATGTAAACCCCAATTTGGACAGTCCAGAACAAGAAAGTCGGGGTTTCAATTCACCTGATGGTTGTGAATTTAATGAATCTGTGTCTATTTCTTTGGAAACCCTCATGGTTAAGGAATTACCATGTATGTTTTCGCCCAGGAAATAGTTGGAACAGGTAGTGGGTTAATTAAAAGGAAAATATTCCCATGTTCTTACGAATGAATCTAATTAGAATCATAATGATAAACCTATCACAAAGAAAATTCGTAAGGGTAAGAAACATAAGAGCTCAGATTTAAATTTTAAAAATAAGAGGTTTGGTCGATTAATTTATAGGAATTAAGGAATTGGAAAAATGATCATTTGAGATCGATCTCTACAATCGAGGTCAATGATCAATGTTTATATCAAGAGATAAATGATTTATTGGCCCAGGAATATCTGGACAACCAATGTCCCGGGAACGAGACTACCACCCAAGTTGAACAGTATGACTTTGTGTCTAGATTACCCCCATGTCTCAAGGGAAAATAATATTTTGTTGGCATTAGTCATGACTTGAACCAAGCCATAGGGAAACATGAAATACCCATTGCTTACTACATTCCACATCGATCTTCCATTGCACCAGTACATTTTGATAGTTTCTTAGATTGGATAGAACGTTATTATAGGGATATTATGGTGTTACAGGCTCAAGTAAAAAATCTAGTTGTTCAGAATTCTCTACTAGAACGAGAGTACCAAGAGTTGAAAGAACACACAGAAAGGGAAAATAAAATACCCAAGAGATCTGGTAATATAATCATAAAAAATACAACCAGTTTCAAAGCCATCATAAATTCAGAATTGTCTGATCCTTCTTTTGCTAATTTCTAATGGTAAAAATGATTTTGTTTTATTTTATTTCATTATGTTATGAAAAATCAAAATAGGGAGATTTAATTTTGATTTCCTTTTGTTAATAATAAGACTAGCTAGAGAATCTATGATTCTGTAGCGAGTCTATTTCTGAATATTAGTTAACATTATTTTCTGAATATCAAATTTGTTAAATGCTATCTATGGGAAGTTGATGATTGTGATGTTGATTACATGGAGCAAACACCTTGGATCATAAACTATATTATTCAGTACTTTCTTTCTTTTATGTTGATAAATATTTGATTTATTTTGACAAACCAACTCATACATGAGTGGTTTCTAGTTTCACTATTTTTGTAATACTATCTATTTTTTGGGGATTGCAGTCTATCTTGCATGATAAGATTATCTGAATCCTAAGCTAGTTTAAATATTGGTCACTCTTAGTAGTAAAACATCTTTGGTTGTGATACATTATGGACATATGATTTTGAAGACTGATATGGAGAAGTTGTTCACTACTTGGCTTTAGACCTATGTGACGCTTACCCCATTATGTTTTTGCCTCTGTCTTATGAAATGTTATTACGTTTGATGCAACTTTAGTCTGGTTATCATATGGTATTTCATATTATTAATTACTTTAATTATGTATGTAATTTGTTGTTCCATATTACATCTATGATTAATCTGCCATTTAAATATTGTTGATTTATGCCAGATATTGAATGATGGATTATATGAATGCTTTGTATTGAGTTTCCTCTTTTTATAAGTGTTCATCATTATAATATCACTAGATATGTATATTTACCATTATGTTGTTATATACTCGCTCCAATGCATCTTTGAGTTTATTTTGGGAGCATTAGCATTGTTCTTTTATAGGTTTCGCTTGTAGGATGGATAGTCAAGAGTCTGGAATTTGCACAGGAGGATAAATTCATTTTAGTCGATTAGTTACAGGTTAGTTTACATGTTATTTATTTAAAATATTTCGTTAATTAAATAAGAACAACATGAATTATCTTTCGAATATTTACGTATTCTTATTTCAATTATATTTTATTAACATTCGTTAATTTTAGATCTTTAGACATTCAAAAGAAAACAAAAAATGTGTGGGATTTCTTTATCTCTTTCATAAACAATTTCAAAAAACAATTGTTTCACAAGATGTCAAGTAAATCTTGTATGTTGTACACAAAATGTTTATAATCATATGCACATATTCACATTTCCATTTTAACTATTGTAATTATTATATTATTAATATCATAGCTTTATAGATTGGTTTCTTTTCTTTATTATTTTTAGGACATTACTTGGCCAATGGATCCATTAAACTCGTCGGGTCATTTCATTCCAAACGGATTGGGTTATTTAGACAACCCCAATATGGATTTGACCTTCCATTTGACGGTGTGTCAAATACGCCCATCAACACAACTATAGTCACTTGATGTCCTCTATGTGTCCAACAATGACCCTAAAAAGACTCTAAATCTCAAGAAAGGGATGTGTTTGGGACATATCCTTTTGTTGGATTTACTTATGTCATGTAGGGTGGAAATTAAGGCTATAAAATATGCCCCCTAATGTGTGAGGTCAATAAAGGAATGGATGGCCGAAAAAAATTACAATAAAATAGTGTTCATGTGAGGCAATGTGAGGAGAGAGAAAATGAGGTTCAAAAGTAAAAGAATTTGTGCAAGTTGAAAAACTGATGCATGTAGGTAAATTTAAAAATTTACAGCTTATAACCAACATACCAATACATCTTGCATATATCAGGATCACTGAAAGTGAGACAATCACAGAGATAACACAAGTATACCCTAGGAAACCCTCTTGGGGTAGAAAACCCATCCAAAACTTCTCTTTAGATTCTTCAACAAAGTAAAATACCATTACAAAACTTTAGAGTAACTAGCTAGGACTCAGAGAGCTAAAACAATACCTATGTTTTAGCACTTACAAACTTCACAAA
The DNA here is from genome assembly GCA_009831015.1 of Picea engelmannii. Lineage (NCBI taxonomy): Eukaryota > Viridiplantae > Streptophyta > Pinopsida > Pinales > Pinaceae > Picea > Picea engelmannii. Next base: position 47,677 of record ML821610.1, read on the forward strand.
TAGTTGAACTAACACTTATAGTAACAACTTGACAAACTCACCAAAAGATATCTGACTTTCCTTCTTGCTGTAGTAGAGTTATGGAAACTTTAACATAGTATTTGTAGAAACCTTATATAAAAAAGGAACAACATAAGACTTCAACAACTAGCTGCGATATACCAGTAGAAAATAATTCAACAAATAGATTCCTTGCCTCAACATAAGACTCCAACAAAATGAAAGGTATGTAAATGGTAAGTGAATGCCCCTTTTTATAGGTTGGTTTGGCTTCCCTAAGCACCCCCCTAATAATGTATGACAACTATATAAAAATTGTCGTACTTTCCCTCCTTTGGCTACCAAGAGTCACCTCCTAAAGTTCCCAAGAGCCACCTCCTAATTCTCCCAAAGGTCACTTTCTTTGTCTCTTTTAGAGGCTTCCCTAAATTGTTGTCTCAGGATTGTATGATAGTTTTTATACAACTGTCATACCACCACCCTAAGAAACCCCCCTAAGCTAGCCACTTCAACCATCCTAAGCAGCCCTCTTAAGTAGCCTCCCTAAGCTACCCACTACAAGTAGCCTCCCTAAGCTAGCCACTATTAGAGGTGATATGAGGTTGACACATGACATATGGTTGTCTTGGCATAAGTTTGACACTTGTCATGTGTTTGATGCTTGACATAAAGTTAACACTATATCAAAACTTTATTTACATGGCTAGTTACAATAATGAAAATAGCTTCCAAAGCTATATAATTCAACACTCCCTCTTATCAAGGAAGGTATTTTCCTAGTACCAACTGTTACATCCATTTGTTTTTACTTGGCTATTGAATTGTTGATCCATGTAGAATCTATTCATAAAGAAAATTTTTGTATCCATAGCTAGCATTGGGATCAGTAACATCTCTGGTGAGCACACTTTTGTCATTACAAGATTTTTATTCACTCAGTTCACCAAACCAAGGATGAGATAATATATAGACCATCCCCGAGGTAGACATACTCAGACTCTAAATATCATGGCCACCAAACAATACATTGTGGATCCATGATATGAAATTCTAAACCATGGCCATGAAATAATACATAGTGGATTCATGTCATCAATAAGATCATAGCCATGAGACAATATAATGTGGATCTATGTCATGAACATAATCATAGCCACCATCAAATAAAACATGGATCTATGACATAACATATAGATATTAGGAACACAATGACCAAAAAAGAAAGTACCCTCAATGTCTTTAAAGTACTCATATACAAGTAATATAATCCATCAAAACTTGGGAGGCGATGTTGTAAAGGAATGATATGGCCCCAAACTCAAGGTCTTCGTCTCAATTCACGATGGTATGAATTTAACATTTTTGAAATACTTGAAATGAATTCCAAGGTGCAATAAAATCATCAGAAAAACATAAAGTTGAAATTTCAGACTTGTTCTTAGGGAGTTCTATGTAAGGTGTCTCATCCATATCAGAATAATTATCATAGAGAACTTGCCTCTCTTGCAAATCATGAAAAATACTAGATTTATTAACATCGAAAAATGGATATGAAAGATATTTATAATTTATGTAAAATATTTCTCTGGCGCACTAAGCGAACTTATTCTTTGAGGACACTTAATCGCAAGTGATCCAGATTATTATGTTGATTAAGGTTGGTTGTCATTGATGTCAACCCTTGAAGAAATCCCCGTAGCACAAAGGTTTGGGTAATGGACCCAATATTGTTTGATGCAAATATGACTCATTATTGTTTTATCATGGTTGATAAGAATTAAATATGGATGAACTCCAAAGTGGTCCTCTAATGGTGAAAGCCCTCACGGGAAGACGCTTTGTGGAGTAAGAGAACCCATGCTTAATTGTGGAATAATGAGATGAAGGTAAGTGAATTTGTCAAGGAAAATATCCTATATGGATAGTTCTTGTCATGTCATTTNCGGTGGTATGTGGAACGTCACATAATTCCTCACGGTTAGAGAGTTATGGCCATGAGAAGTTGGAGACCCCAGGTTTGGGTAATGGACCCAAGTTTGTTTGATGGGTAATGGTATGAGTTATGATATATTTTCAGATAATACTCTTCTATATTGATATTACATGTCATTCCATTTTTGGTGGTATGTAGAACATCACATAACTCCTCATGGTTTGAGAGTTATGGCCTTACGAAGTTGGAGGACCCTCATATGTCATCTAGAAGCCCCAAAAGGTGAAAGTAGTCAAAGTGGTTTAAGAGATTTTAAAAGGTAAATAATAAAATGAAGTGATGAGTGTATTATAATTCAAAG
>ML821610.1:50953-65060 GCA_009831015.1 Picea engelmannii
GTTGGTACATATTGATGAGTCATAGTTGATGACTAGTTTACACATGATTGGTACATACTTGGTACATGGTTGGATGCACTTGTTTATGGTACAGTTTGATGCATGGTTCATATTTATTGGTATAGGTTTACATCGGTATATCTCACAGTGATAGTTTGACAGTGGTTCCATCATTCTACTTCTACTTCAGGGTGGCAGGATGGGGCAAGGATAGGTGGTTTTAGCCACTTTTTGGTTGTAGCTGGAGAACATTGAGGGTTGTAGCCTCTTTCTGGTTATAGCCAGAGAATTGGGGAGTTGGAGCTTCCCTCAAGTTGTAGCCTAAGAAACTAGGGGGTTGGAGCCTCCTTCCAGTTGCAACTGGAAAACAAAGGAAGTTGGTGCTTCCAGTGAATGTAATTATTCAAGACATATAAGAAAAAACATTCCATGTTTTTCTCCCGATTTGGGTTTCCACATAAAACACTGGTGTACTATGTATGTGTGTGATTTTTTATTTCTTACTTCTCATTATTGGATAATAATTCTACATTGATATAACATTTGAAGAAAAAGGATTATAATTACACTATTACTGATTCACCCCCCCTCTCAGTAATCCAACATATTATGTTATTAAAACATTTGATTTTGATTATGAAGCGTTATGGGTTGATGACATGTTGTTTTACTGCATTGACATAGACATGTGCTATTGACTCAGTTTTACTAAGTGTACATGATTTTGGACCTCGAGGATGCAGAGGCATCGATGGAACCCCTTGGACTCCGGATCGAGTCGGGGAGTGTACCATTGGGGTTTGATTGTTTTACAATGATATTAGTGCATATGATTAGATGATATGATATGGATATATTATGACATGATTCGTTGATGATGCAGGATGATGATAGCTTGCCGACCAGACTTACATGTGGAGTAAAGGGGTCACACACGACTACCAGAGATGTTGAGGGAGAGGTGTGGACAACAGCCTTGCCACAACCTACTAGCACTCCCGTCGTGGCTCAAACTATAGGTTAACATTTACCTAGTTTGAGAGGACCCACGATGTCATGAGGGAGGACTGCGACAGTCACTCACGATGATTCTAAGGGGCGTGCAATAAGGCAGGGGCCTTATTCCTTAGAGGCCCTTAGTCTCCCATAATTTCCCCTGGTAGAGTATTGACTCTAGGGGTTTTTGATGTCTACCAAGTCATTCAAGAGGCGAGTGGCACCCTTGGAGCACATGGTGCATCCTAAAGGGAACGTCGCAAAAGAAAAATGGAAAGAGATGAGTGACACCCTTGGAGCACGTAGTGCATCCTGAAGGGCACGTCGTGCAAGGGAAACAAATTAAGATGAGTGACACCCTTGGAGCACCTAGTGCGTCCTGAAGGGCACGTCAGGTTGTTGATGATAAATGAATGAACCTAGATGGCTTTAGGATGAATAACATGTTAAGAATTTTTAAAAACAAATTCCCTAATAAAATGTCGCCTAGTACGAAAATTTAAGGTCTAAGTCTAAATTATGCTAGTAGTAAAATTTTATCTATCTATTTAAATATATATATATATATATATATATATATATATATATATATATATATATATAAACAACATATATAATAAGTATACTCTTCGTTAAATCTTGTAATAATAAGGGGGTAATCAATTTAAATGATTCATAAAAATNATATATATATATATATATATATATATATATATATATATATATATATATATATATATATATATATATATATATATATATATAAACAACATATATAATAAGTATACTCTTCGTTAAATCTTGTAATAATAAGGGGGTAATCAATTTAAATGATTCATAAAAATCTGTTAGGGCAAAATTTAAAAAAAGGGGGAAATAATTGTTTTATTATTTATGATAATTTAAAATTATTAACTAAAAAGGGAAAAAGGAAAAGGGAGGCTAATTTATAAACCTACCAATTTGAGTCCTAAATGAAAAGGGGAAAGAGGGAAATCTAAAATATTTAGGAAACTAGGAAAAGAGGGAAACATAAGAAGAAAAGGGAAACCCAAGGGAAAAAGTAGAAAGTCAAACTTAGTAAGGTATCTACCATTAAGAACTTTCTAATTTAAAACTGAACTAGCAAATTGATAATGGGGAAAGACATTAAAACCTGTAAGAGAATTTGGGGACACCTAGGAGGAATTCTAGGAGTGACTCTGGGTGGGTGAGGGAAATAAGGGAATTTAATTAATTAAAGAAATTAATTTGTGGAGGAATGAATGGGATGGGTGACACTTGTACGGGGAGGAATTTTTAGGATTTAATTTTTAAAAACTTAATTAAATAATATTTTAGGAAAGTAACGGACTTTGAAACTCTATATAATGAAGGGAGGAGAAGGATTAAAGATCTCTTCTGTTTGCGTAACGTTACGTTGCATAAATATCTACTTGATTGACTTATCTTGTTGGAGTTGGGATACCTAGCTCGATGAGGAGTGATAGCTCGGCCTTGCAAGGCGAGCTGGGAGCTAGCTAAATCTTTGGATAGTGTGTGTGGCCCCTTTGTGGCTCGAGGGGCTAAGGGGGAAGAAGAGTACCCCTACCATTGGCTGGGAGGTACCCATGAAGTCTCGTTGGTCGACAAGTGAGAGTTGCACGGAGCGCGTGGGACGTCACTCAGAGCAGACGATCAGGCAACGATACACTCTCTTCATTTTTGTATGGTAGATCGTTGTAGGATTTATGCTTGGATCTGCATGTTTAATGGAGTAAGTAAACTGGTTATCTAGATTGATGACTAAATTTATTTCATAGCCTGGCTCGATGATTGATTGACTCCCATGGCCTTCGTTTCTCTGCATGTCTTGACCTCCTTGTGGTGTTTGATTGTGACCATTGTGGTGGTTTTGTCTATCATCCCTAGCTCATCAGTCCTTGCTTGGGCAGTCGACCAGGAGCCTAATCTATGGTTGTCACTTCGGAATTAATAGACCTATGGATCTCAACGCCCTTCCTTTCTGTGTGAGGATGATGAGAAAAGGACGAACCTATCATCCGTCCACCTACGTTTTTGTCCTTGGATGATTGGATCCTTTCAGTTCTCTTACTATTGTCTGCATTTTGTATTAGTATTCTGGCAATGGAAAAAGGAATTGATTCATGTCTGCATTTTGTATTGGTATTCGGGAAATGGAAAAACGAATTGATTCATGTCTGCATTTTGTATTTTTATTTTGGCAATGGAAAAATGAATTGATTCATGTATGCATTTGTATTTGTATTCTGGAAATGGAAAAATGAATTGATACATGTTTGCATTTTGTATTGGTATTTTGGCAATGGAAAAATGAATTGATTCATGTCTGCATTTTGTATTTGTATTCTGACAATGGAAAATGAATTGATTCATGTCTGCATTTTGTATTGGTATTCAGGAAATGGAAAAATGAATTGATTCATGTTTTCATTTGGTATTGGTATCCTAGAAATGGAAAAGCATTTTTTCTTTTAAATGTTTCTAGAGATTTCTTTTTTAAATGCCCATGTGTTTCTTTCAAATGAGACCGAGATTGTTGTTTTAATTTCCCACGTTTTTGCTTTCAGATGAGACCGAGTTTACTATTTTAAATGCCCACGTTTTTTCTTTCAAATGAGACTGAGTTTGTTGTTCTAAATGCCCACGTTTTTGCTTTTAAATGAGACTGATTTTGTTGTTTTAAATGCCCACGTTTTTTCTTTCAAATGAGACTAAGATTGTTGTTTTAAAGGCCCATTTGTTTTCTTTCCAATGTTGGACTGAGTTTTTGTATAAATCACCCACAAATTTAGCCTTTTAAATCTTAAATTCACTTGCTGGAATGACCACGGTTTTGGTAAATAAAAATTGACTGTGCATGTTGAATTCGCCCACCTTTTTTTTCGCTATTCAATTCATAAATGACTTGCAGTAATGACCGGGATTTCTCCTTCAAACTGTGCCTGTGTTTGCCCTTGATTGATGGATTGCGTTGATGTTGATTGGATACGTTTGCCTTTAATTGTTGATTTGTTGTCGACTGGGCACGATTGACCACCATGTGGGCACTGCGTTTTTGCTAATTTTGCCACAACAAATTAAATGGATAACCGTGAGTTAAATGCCTTTCTATTTCTAGATTCATTGTTATGTAATGGTCATATTAATTTCCAGAACAATTGCTACAGCAATGTAAATGGCTAGCAAATTCATTCTTTGGATTAAATGACACTGTGAGTTAAAGGTTAACTAACACCTTAAATGCCTTGCTATTGTTGTATTACTTGTTATGAAAAGAGTCATGTAAACTACCTTGTTAGTGCGCTTTTAATTTTCGTGTTAATGGTCATGTAATTGCCTTGTTATTTCTATATTAATTGTTAAGTAACTGCTATCTTAATTTCCTCGATAAATTGCTCCAACCCTGCTAATAGTTAGTAGTTTCCTTCTAATATTATTAGACAGATAGTATTGTTAATTCAGTCAATATAATTGGACTACATGCTGAGATTTAATTGTTCATAAGTTTTATAATGATAGAATTATACTTTAAGATTGTAAATGTTTTTATTTAAGCTAATGTATAGTTGGGTGGAGAATTTGGATTAACATAGACTTGATCGATCAGGTTGTGTTAAAGATTAAAATTTGAATGGTAAGTAAGGAATAGATTGCAAATTTTAGACTCGCTGGATTGAATTTTAATTAAGGATAGAGGGAATTTATAATTATGGTTTTAGTATTGACCACTTAGATTTGCAAAATTAATTGTATTAACATTTATTTAACGGACGCATTATTGTCTAATTGTAACTTGACATGCCTTGTTAGAATGGAACCCTTGTTAAAATTGAATGTAATCATAGATCGATTAGACTGGGTGATTGGTGGGGGTGGGGATGATGTCGTGTGGGTTGGTGTCACCCCTTGTTTTCATCCTCTTATGTCTCGTCAACCTTTGCGTGGGGTAGGTATAGTCTCCCAGTCAGTATTCGGTTCCTAGCTCATTGGAGTTTTCTTGAGTCTTGGTCCATTTTGTTTTGTGCCAAGGTTATTGAAACATCTATCACCCAAGAAATGACATGATTCCTGATGAGGGGATCATGGTGCGCTCTGGGGATAGCGACGAACGAGATCTTGGCCAGTGTAGGTTCTTTTGTGTGAGTGCTGATGAGCGTGCAAGTTTCTCTTGGCACAAGGGTTGAACGCCTTCAGGCGTTAGGTCCGTGTTCCTTGAGGTTATAGTATTTGTTAGTCTATGCCATGATGTCAGGATGGGGGTGTTGTACCTTGGCTTGTAGGCGTGGTCATGTTTGCGTCGGAAGGGTAGTCGTCCTCCTTGTTATTTTGCGCATTTTTTCCAATTGTGTTGAGCCAATGTGTGGTGTCATAGTAACTTGTTGCCTGGACTATGTGCTAGAATTTGTCATCAGTGGTGTGATTAAACTGTTGTCGTCATCGCCTTCTTGCCTCTTAACTCCTAAAAAAAAAAAATGAAAACAAAAAAAAACTGCTTCGCTTGTTTTCGTAACGACAGGGTCATTACAACTGATATTAACATGCAAAATATTTTTCATTTCAACATCTTGAACTAAATTAAAGGAAACCTCAATAATATTATTACATTGATTTACAAAACAATTTTTTTTATTGAAATCTGAACCAGTTGAAATGGGAGTTTGAACATGAAGATCAAATGAGTCATTATTGTATGTATCAATATTAGTAAACAAATCAGGATACATAATATAGTGGTTACCAGAGGGTATATGATTTCCATCATCATGAAATGAAACATCTTTCATGAGATTATTGGATAAGATCCAATTAAGGAATACATCTTTCGCTAAAAAAGTAGGCACTGCAACAACCCCTCTGATACGACATAGAAGTAAGTGAGAATAATAATATTTTTTTGTTTTGTTTTAAACATCATTTGAACAAGTGAAACACAACATTAACATACTTCGGTAATACACATTATATTTCATTAATCTCAATTCACAACAAGATTTAGATACAACTTCAATGTATAATAGAGATTTTTTTCATCACAAGATAACATACAATGTCTACCCACCCAACCTATCCTACACGGTTAGGACCTCCAAAACACATAATTAACACTCAAGTATAGGATTCATCCAATTTATTTTGACCATTTAAGGTCTCAAGACTGGAGACTGTTTTGAGGAACAAGGAAATATATAATTCCCATAACTTCAATCTATTTTGAAGTTCAACTATAATTACCAACATTCTTAACTACATTTTCTTCAAAGAACACATGAATTGTGGTAATGTGGTCACCATTTACATATCACAATTGTATGATATTGCAATAATTCATTATCTTACTAGTTAAAGGAATACTAAATAAATTCAATAACATCACAACATAAGCTTAAACAGTAATAACAAAAAAACCCTTAAGTAGACAATATATCATTAATGGCAGTTTCATCCTTACACAGGTTTTCTTGGAAACAAGTATGACAACCCTCCATTATACAACCAATAGGTATATATATGAATTAAAATAATATTTAAAAATAGGAAAATAAGAGAAAAGAAAAGATCTCATCCCTGATAGGAGACTGTCAACTTGCTTTGAACTTTCTGATCTAAAGGATACTATGTTGAAGTAACACTACGTCTGTGTGTTGTCTGGTTCAGATAAAGAGTTTGAAATTATGTTTTAAGTCCCTAAGATTATCTTCTAGGAGTCACAGTTCCAATTATGCATTGTTCCAATGTAAGAGGTACACAAACGTTCCTTTTAAAGGTGAAAATCTCAGGAGAAAAAATGCAAGGTCTGCACAGAGCCCATTCAAGAAAGAAAAGGTCTTAAATTATAAAGAATGAAGCTCAGGAGAGAAAGTGAAAACATACACAAAGTAGGCATAAAAGTGCTCAGGCAATCATTTAAAGTCTAGAGCTCATGAGGGATGTGCAAGTGAGTACTGGAGTTTAATTCTTATAAGTGGCAAAGATCGGGAGAAAAAACGTGTGGAGGGTTAAAGTGAGGACTCAAGAAATTTTTGTGGGGCTTGTCCCAATAGAAAGTGTTCGATGATCTGAAGAAGTGTTTGTGCTCCGCCATAGTGATTTCATTACCTAACCTTCAAAAACCCTTTGAGATCGAGACAGATGCTTAAAAGTATGTTGTGGGCATAGTCATCACTCAACACAACCACCCCATGGCTTATCATAGTGAGACACAATCAAATGTCATTTGTAAGTACCCTACTTATGAAAAAGCAATGTACTCCATTATGAAAGCCTCCTGCCAGTGGAGGCATTACATTCTCGGGAAGGAGACAATCATCCACACTTATAATCAGCCATTGCAGTTCATGCATACACAAGGAAAATTGCAGAATGACCGCCATCAGAAGTGGTCTACATATTTGCAGCAGTTCCACCTCAACATCAAGTATAAACCAGGAAGTACCAACCGAGTTTTTGATTGTCTCAACCTACCTCCAGTCACAACACTCACCACAGCGCTTGATTATTTTGTCCACGAGACCTACAGATGGCCCCACCTCTATGAGACAAATCCTGACTTCGCCAACACCTACCAAATGTTGGGTGAAAACACAGTTGTATCCAATTTCCATCTTCGGAATGGACGGTTGTGCCATCTGGTCCATCTATGTGTTCCATAAATAAAGTGAGTGAAGATGATTTGGGAATCCCACTATAGTCAGGTGGCAGGACACTTTGGATTGGAAAAGACAGTCGCAGTGTTGCAAAAAAATTTCTACTAGCCGAAACTTCGACATGTTGTTCGCAAGTATATATGATTATGCACTTCCTACACTATTACCAAACCATCCATTAAGAAACAAGTCTTTTTCACTCCTCTTCCTACACATGAGAGGCCCTGAGAATCCATATTGATGGAATACATGTTAGGCCTTCCATCCACCAAGTGGGGAAATGACTATGTTTTTTTGGTTGTTGATCTGTTTTCTAAGATGGCGATTTTGGCCACCTGTAAGAAGAGCATCACAACGGAGGCCACTTCCAAGATCTTATTTGAATGAGTGTGGGTACACTTTGGGATATCACAAACCATTATATTAGATTGGTATATTCAGTTCCTCAACATATTTTGGTCGAGCCTCTGGACACTATTGAACACCAAGCTCACCAAGTCCACTTCCTTCCACCCCTAGATGGATGGCCAAAATGAGGTTGTCAACCGGATGATCGAGCACATATTGTGAATGTAAAATTCTAGGCACCCTCACACTTGAGATGAGATTCTTCCCTATGTTCAACACAACTAAAACAGATCCATACATAGCTCAACTACAACATATCCATACATAACACAACTACAACAGATCCGTGCTGTATTTTCCCATAGGCCCAAGAGCCATCCTTTAGCCTTGCCATGACTTGATGATTGAGCCTCATTCTTATCTCTTCATCTATATTCTAGCCACATATTTTGGGGGTTCCCCAAAAATGTTTTATTGTTGCTTAACAGTCACCTATGCATTTTATGCTTGTTTGATGATTCATCTCGCTGTGGTGTTTTTTCCCATATACTGCTAATCGTTGTTGCAGTATCCCTTGACCATCCACCCCTTGCATTATTTGGGCTATGTTTTTAATCCATCTACACATGGAGAGAAAATATTCTAAGAGTGGATCTCACTTTCCTAAACATTTGAATTATCTTTATTAGGTTGGTTACATGCACTTGGAACATAGGAGCATGTTGTTAAGCCACTTGTTCTCTCTCGATGAGTATACTTTTATGTATTTTTTAGACTCGTAAAATAACACAAAAAATACATTAACGAGTACAATTTTATCTCTTTTTTAGACTCATAAAATGATAGGAAAAAGGTACATATCGAGCATACTTGCCTCATTATTTAGTTCTCGTTAAACCATGAAGGAGACAAAAAACACACACAAAAAAAGAATTAGGAGGGCTTTTAACCATTGGTATATTCTCAAAATGGTAGTGTCAGTTGAGTCTCCCTTGAACATGGCACATGTTTAAGTCCTCATCATATAGTTGGGTTTTATCTTTCCTAGGATTCATCCCAACAATATGAGTCCAAGATACTCCTCCGACTGGTTACTCTTCCAGTCATCATGGAGAGTGCTTCAATGCCTCCTACATTGTTGCACTATATTTGTTTAGGTATTGTGTATTGTTTCTAATTCACCATTGTGTCCTGCTATATGTTCAAGGGAAGTTTAAGCCTGAAATGACTATATATTGTTTTGTTGACTTTCAGAGTCCTCCATCCCTGTGTCAATCATACTTGGTGATACTCTCTCTTCACATCATCTCTTAGTGTATGTTTCACATCGATTGATGGGGGATACATTAATTCCCTCCTTCGACATATATCTTCCTAAAAAATTCAAAACATTATCTAGGAGACGGAACTAGAAACAAACTAGTACCTTAGAGCTTGTAGTCCTGAGTGGTAGGCCTCCTCATGATAGACAATGGGTTTGTATCATTGCCTCATGATCAATTAATTTTACGAGTGCTCGAATTCAGTTCCTATATTCACACTCACTATATTGTACTATGTACGTTGGGGTCGACCATCTTCATCATCAGGGGGTCCCCTCACATCTATTAAGAATATACATTATTGATTTATAATCATATGGTTTCTACCATGCTCGACATCAAGTCATTTATTCGCATGGTGTAAATTCATACTATCTGGGTTTGAGACGAAGCCCTTGGGTTTGGGGCCATATCATTCATTTACAACATCCCATCCCAAGTTTTTGATGGAGTATATTACTTTTATATCAAGAAAGGAGAAAGGTGCCAAAGGAGGAAGCATCAACATCCAAGGTACGTATTGATGTAATTTCCTCATGTTAATGAGTAGATCATTGGTTTTCCCCCTGAACATGTTAATATTTCAGTTGCAAGTGTTTGGATATGGTTTAATTCAGTATATATCATATTATATATAAGTAGATCTAGGTTTATAACACCAAGTACAGAAGTGGAAAGACATTTTTTGTCTTTTGTGTGCAGGAAGAAGATTGTTGAGACTGGAGCATGAACTTCAGATTTGCATCAGTCGAGATATTTGAAGGACATCCTACAGATTAAGGTATGCTATATTTACCACTCCTTAGGTTGGTTGTGAATCTATCTTCTTGAGTCTAGGAAATCCACAAGAATATAGCCTTCTTTCTGTCTAGGATCAATAGGAAAATCCTAGGGATATCTTTCCATCTATCCTATGCGATCTGTTGGTCAAATTATATAGTAATTTCCATTAAATGTTGTCATCAATCCAAGGGTGTAATATTATAGGTGCCAACATTGTATGTGAAGAGAGAGAATAACTTTGACCAAGTGCTTGGATACTCACACATGCGACCTGAGCATGATCTGATGGGTACATAACCATCTAGAAGCATCAAGCTATCATATCTATGTGGTCATTTCTCCCTTGGACACATGGAAGTATGAGGAACAATGATGGTGCTACAAGAACTGCATAAGAGTCACAGGAACAGAACTAGGGAAAACATTCATTAGCAATAATTAACTATTAATTATCCTAATCTACCAAAAACAATGGAAAAGTCATTGAATTAATAACATAATTACTTTGCAAGCTCTGGATGACATTTCCATTGAAAAAATGGTAAAAGGATCAAATGATGAGGTGAAAAGAAAGGGTTAAGTGGCCAAAAGGGATTAATTGGTGGTGAAAATAAAGTCAAATTGGAGGCCCAACAAGATCCCTATGATATTTATCCCATAAAAAAAGGGATTTCAAGTACTACACAGTAAAGGTATGGTTGAAGGTATGGCCAATTTCTCTCTGGATTTTTATTTGTGTGAACTTTCTTATATGGGAAGAAAAATCATGTAATATTATCCTCTGGGGCTACGAGGGAAAAGGGAATACTACAATTGTTTCACAGTGATGTGTTTGGACCTATGTTGATTCCATCACTAAGAAAATATGTGTACTATGTCTCATTTATAGATGAATTCTTGAGGAATACATGGATTTATTTCCTCAAGAAGAAATATGAAGTCTTTGACAAATTCAAAGAGTTTAAGGCTCTTGTGGAGAATAAAATATAGAATATAATTAAGGTGTTGAGGACAGATAATGGTGGTGAATTATGTGGAAATGAATTCAAATAATTTTGTAAGAAGTGTGACATAGTGAGGAAAAATAATACTCCATACACACCTCAACAAAATGGAGTTGCGGAAATAATGAACAAGATGTTGATGGAAAAATAATGAAGTATGCTCAGTGGTGTTGGTTTAGGACAAGAAATGTGGGTAGAGGAAGTGGGTATTACTTGTTACCTGATCAATCCAACACCCTCATTAGCATTAGATGACAAGAATTAACACAAGGTATGGATTAGTAAAAAACCCTCTCTTACACATCTCAGGGTATTTGGATGTGATTCCTATGTACAAATTCCAAAGGAAAATAGAAGAGATAGATAAAAAAGATGAAAAGTATATATTTATAGGATATAAATATTGTTTGAAATGTTATAATCTTTGGAACCTAGAAACTAAGAAGGTAGTGTATAGTCGAGATGTTGTACTTAGAGAAATAAAATATGTTTTCAAACAAGAAGTCCTACCTAGGGAGGAAGAACCAAAGAAAATAGAGTTTTAATTGAAGGATAATGAATCATACTCTACAAAAGAAAAAGAATAACAAGAAGAAGAGCCTCATACTCGAGTATTGAGGAGATTGGTTCGGGAAAGAAGAAAACTAGAGAGGTATAATCCACCTGATTTTTGTTCAAAATTTTCTTTGTTTATTATTGATGACGATCCCATAAATGTTAGGGAGAAATGGATTTAGAGGATAAAAAACTATGGGAAAAGGCCATGGTTGAAGAAACATAAACCTTGGACAAGAATGAGGCTTGGGATCTAGTGGATTTTCCGTCTGGAAGAAAGTCCATTATCAGTAAATGGGTTTTTAAGAAGTTTAATGTAGAAGGAAAAGTGGATAAATACAAATCTCAATTAGTAGATAAATACAAATCTTAGTTAGTAGATAAATTTTATTATATATATTTTTTATCTTTGGTTGTTGCRTTTGATTTTGAAGTAGAACAAATATATGTGAAAACAACTTTCCTTCATGGGGATCTAGAAGAAGAAATCTATATGAAGTAKCCATAAGGATTTGAAATGAAGGGAAAGGAAGAGTTGGTATGCAAGATGAAAAAGTGTTTGTACGGGTTAAAKAAATCACCAAGGATGTGGTATAAAAAATTTGATAATTATATATTGGGACTTGGATTCAAAAGGAGCAAATAATATCACTATGTTTATTTCAAATTATTTGGTGATAATTTTATTTATTTGGTATTGTATGTGGATGATATGTTGTTGATATGAAACAAGCAGAAAATTATACATGATGTGAAAAATTAGTTGTCCTCTAAGTTTGTCATGAAAGATCTTGGTGATGTAAAATTTATTTTGGTCATGGAAATTAAAAGAGATCGAGAAAGYAGGAAACTCTGGTTSAATCAAAGAAAACATGTTAAATCAATATTGCAGAGGTTTAATATGAAAGAATGTAAACGTGTCAAGGTCCATATTATTGTAGGTGTAAATTTATTTGTAGATCAATGTCTGAAGACACATGAAGAGGAAGAGGACATGTCCCTTATTCTTTATGTTAGTGGAGTTGGAAGTTCGATGTATGCAACGGTCTATACTAGACTAGACATTCCACATGCAATAGGAGTTTTGAGCAGATATATGTCAAAACCAAGGAAGGAGCATTGGGAAGCAGTAAAGATGGTTTTCAGGTATTTGTGTGCCACTAATACCTATGGATTGTGCTACCAATGAAGAATAGGATTGGACAGAGTGTTACTAGACATACATGGTTTTTTTATGCAGATTGGGCTAGATATTTGGATCGTAGAAGATCTACAAGTGGGTATGTGTTTAACCTCTTTGGAGAAGCAATCAATTGGATGAACAAAAGACAATATGTAGTGTCACTCTCAACTACAAAATCTAAATAAATGGCATCCACTCATGCAAGAAAGGAATTGGTATGGTTATAGAGGTTGTGTTAAGGTATTGGGTTGGTACAATAAGGTGTAAGGGTAGATTGTGATAGCCACACTAGTACATATGACCAAATTTGTGACGGTTGTTTGTTGATATTTCCACACTTATCCATCGCAATTTCCACGAAAGCCGAGATTTTTTTCGTAGTAATAATTTCGTCGCTATATCCATGATTCAGGTGTGCGTGGAAACATCGACGAAATTAGCTATCCATGTGTCACCGCCTTCAATATTGGTTAACCTTATGCATCGTCACAATTATGAAAAATTTTGTCGCAATACCAACAAAGAAATGTGGAAATTACGACAAAACTTCGTTGCAATTGGGACGAAAAGTTATGCCAAGCCAATAACTTGCGACGCAGCTACTGAATGTGCGATGAAATCCCATCACAACTTGCGACGAAACTACATGCTAATATCGACGAGTGCTATATCTCAAAACCATATTTACGACGGACTTGTTGTATATGCGTCGAAACTTCGTGGAAAAGTGCAATGAAGTTTTGTCGCTATAGCGACGGTTATGGTAAAAAAGTAAAAAAAATTACGACGAAATTCCGTCGATATTGCGACGATGACTGTAGGTTTAAAAAAAAAAATTACATGAAATATGGTATTATCATATTACATTGTAATATGGTATTACCATATTACATTGTAATATGGTATACCATATTTTATGCCATATTACAATGTAATATGGTAATTCCATATTACATTGTAATATGGCATTACTTTTACATTGTAATATTGTATTATTGTAATATATATATATTCCCTAGAAATAATCAAGGCGTTAACCAACCAAATATTGTAAGCATGTGTTATCATGAAGTTGGATTAGAAGTAAGGATACCAAGAATTGTAATGCATCAATATTAAATCTAATGAAAATTGAAATTTTATTTGAAATCAAAGCAAATTTCTTATGATACACAATGGCTGAACCTTTGATACAATGAAGGAGTTGGATAACATAACACTTGAAACTTTTGTTTCCTTGAGATATTG
>ML821611.1:0-15260 GCA_009831015.1 Picea engelmannii
CACTTCTTGCAAGATCAAAAGTGAAAAATAAAAAGAGTTAGATTAGAAAGTTAAAGAGTGAAATTAAAGACATGTTGATATTGGAAAGACATATAAAAGATGAAAATGCATTTTTGAATGAAACTAGTGCTCAGATAAGGGATGAGAATGAAAATTTAAAAGAGGAACTCAAAAGGTTAAAGGAAGAAAATCAGGAAATCCTTCAAGGGAAAACTCAGACAACAGGCCATTCTTCAAATAGGTGCAAATTGAGGAGGCGTGAGAAGTCAAAAGCAAAAAATATAGAGGTAAAGGTTACAAGAAAACCACAAAGGAGAGCTAGGAAGACCTCCACATCCAATGTGGATGTCTTACTTAGAGAAGCAGGTGCCATATAGAAAGGAGGAAGCAACACAATTTTGATTTGCATGATGTCATGCAAAAGAATCAGTCTGGGGGGAAATTTTAGTACTTTGTTTTTCTAGATAAAGCCTCTAAAATTATCACCTTTTCTACCTTATATCTTCCCTTTTTGAAACATTTCCATCTATCCTAGCCTAATGAATACCATCTAAGGCACATTTAGGTAAAAATTTATTTTATTTTTAATTGTTTGAAATCAACATTTTAAAATAATTAAATTCATATTTTTATCAGTTTTTACAAGAAAAATATATTTCTTCTAATTCCTCGTTCGCCGAGATATCTGCAGGTCGATCTAGGAGAAACAAACACCTAGGTTTTGTTCCTTGCTTTCATGTCATGGATTGTGTCCTCCTGGATGTGCGAAATCAAGCTAGAAACATTTGATAGAACGCATGGTCAACTCGGGTACGAGGAAGCAATTTTTGCAGCAGAAAAATCAACAACCCATTTTCTCTCATAAAATCATGGATCCTCATCAAATCAAGGACACATCAATGTTTTTAGGATCTTACCAGTTTTTCCATTACTCCAAAGAAAAATTTTAGGCTTACTGTTACATTTTATATTGTATAAATAAGTTATATTTTGAAGCTTAAAGGGGGATTCAAATTGTGAAGAAAAACTCTATGAAACCTCGGCTTTGTAACCAATTTGATGATCGATATAGAAGTTTTGATATTTTCCTGCTAGTATCTTTTCTTTGTTGTTCATGCATCAGGACTAGAGGCCCCCCTTGTCTTGATACATGTCACTATGTATATTTTGTGTATAAGTGCGATTTTTACATCCTCGTTTCTGTAAGTAATTTGTTTCATTTTTGTGTTTATATAACAACATTCTAATATGCATGTTAAATTTTAGATTCTTTTTTAATTTCCATTTGAATTTGTAGTTGATATGACAATTAAATAGTTGAAATATAGATCTTATTTCAAATTACTTTCAGAACATTCTTTCAAAACCTCTAACCTTACTAGTTGACAGAGTATTGTTGCAAAGAGCCCACAAACAGTGGCATATTTCACTTTACAACCTGATTTTCTAGTAGTGGAACAATGATAACCCAAGGTTGAAAGAATTAGATTTACTTCAAAGTATTTTCATTCCACATGTGTGATAGGACCTTCTTTCAAATCCTTTAACCTCACTAGTTGATAGAGTATTGTTGCAAAGAGCCCACAACTGGTGGCATATTTTACTTTGCGGCCTGATTTTTTACCAGTGGAACAATGATAACCTAAGGTTGAAAGAATTATATTTAATATGAAGTTTTGAATATTAGGAAAGATTACACTTTCTAGATTACATAGAATAGGTGAGAATTGTTTTTCAAGTTTGGATTTCATTTTCAGTTTGTATTTTGAAGCTAGTTCCCTCACATACAATGATTGTGCCTCACAAGTTTACCAATATTGGATTGACATGATAAATTTATTTTTTATGCAAAAAAATCAAGCTGACAACAGTGTAAGAATCCAAAGAATCAAGGAAAACACATTCACCTTTCAACTCCACTTTTATTGCAAACATCCCTAGGATGGGAACCCATATGTGTTTGAGCACTACATGTCCATATCCATATACATTTACATCTACAAAATAATATCCAAGACCATATAAGATTATCTCAAGCCTATCTTATCTGAACACATCTCACTAGAAAAGTTTGGGTTCCTATAAAATCAACACATTTGTCATGCCATTAGTGTATCCTAAGAAGCTATACATTCCATAAAATAAAAATCCAAGTCCACCTTTTTGTTTAAGACTAGCCTATGCAAAGTGGCTCTACCTTAGGCTCATTCTCACTCACAACGTAGGTTTCTCAACACCATTCATCACCTAGGTAGAGGATTGTTACAATAAGTTAATATGTTTTCGTACTTAATGGATCGACATTATCATTTTAACCACTAATCCCCGAGGCTCTGATAAGGATGCCCACTCTTGCCTCTTTTATTCTTTATCATTGTTGAAGCCCTCAATCATCACATAGCAAATGAATGGATTGCTATGAATTTAAAATGGTTAAATAAGTCTACATATCTCCATATATCCCATATCCTCTTTGTGGATGATATATTCACATTGTGGAATGGCTCTATCTAGGAAACCAAGTGTTTGGATAGAACACTGAAACTGTTTTCATCCTCCACGGTATGGGTATTAACCTCAAAAAATCCTTAATCCAATTCTACCATGTTTCCCAACCCATCCAAGATATGGTTCATAATTTTTTACGTTTATTTATATGTCCCTTAGAGGATTGTATCAAATACCTAAGGTTTCAACTAAAATTCAATGACTATCACTTCTTAGAGTGGTTGTGGCTATATGAAAAATAAAAAAATAATAATAAATCTTTAGTGTAATTGTTGGATATCCATGGTTGGTTGGTCGGTTCTCATTAAGAGTGTGATGGAGGCAATTCCCATGTATTGGTTATCCTCATCCTTCATTCCCAAGATGATGATTCTAAAAATAAAAAAAATATACCCCAATTTCTATGGTCAAGAAACAAGGAAAGTAGGAGTATGACACTCATAAAGTGGGACATCATCTCCCAACCAAAATCAACTAGGGGATTGGGATTAAAATATTTAATCATATTTATCAATTCCTTGGCAACTAAAGGTGCTTGGAATCTAATTACCAAATCAATATTACGAAAATAGTGTATGATGCACAAGTATATGCAACCCCTCTCCATATTAGACTGGATTAAGACTCATCCAAGATGATATTTCATGGGATCTTTCTTTTGGAAATATATCACACAAAGATTCAACTTCATTGGGAATTACCTGCCTAAGATATAGGAGATAGATAGGAGATCCTCCTAGGGAGTGATGTAATGATTGGTATTACAAATGATCACAAGTTTCAAGATGATATGATAGGTAGATAGAGGAAAAGAAAATCAATACCCTGGATGAGGTATATGAATCTTCTTTGGAGGATGGATGAAATTCATGATGGATGAAAGTGGAGGTACTGGGATATGGGGAACTAGATGCATATATATGGGCTGATACAAGAAAAATATAGTCTCCAATGTCATTACTCTTAGCAAAAAAGGATAGTATTGATTGAAAAAATAAGTAACAAAGGTTGTTGGAGATATTACACATTCACCTAGTTCTTTTTCCTAAGTTTGTTAGTCTAATTTTGAGGTAGATGAGAACATTCTCTCCCGTGAATATTCCCTAAAATTAGGAAACCTCCTAAAAATAGGAGCACCTTCCCTCTTCAATTTTGACTCGGTTAGACTTTAGTTAGACTAGTGGAGGACAACTCATGCATTGAAACCTCGATTTTATCACCAACAGTTGCATGTTCACCTTGGTTTCTCATCATGAGGGAGAATATCACATGCATGCATCCAGAAGGGAACATATCATGTGCATCCATCAGTTTCTCTCACCTCCACACGTGTGACTTAGTTAACTGTTGATTGCATGGACCATTTAACTTAGACTATGTGGTATATTAGTCTGATTTATGTGAGTGAGTGTTTAGATCACTCTAGATCACCACTACAATGATTTAGATCACTCTAGATCCTATCTAGGGTGCATTCACTTATCCATGTAGATTATTTAATGTATTTATACTTCATTCAATATTTTCTTTCATTCTTGCTTATTTCTCTATTTCTTTTGCAAGCTTTGTGTGAATTTCTCTAGCTAGGTTATCTGTACAGGTTTTAGGGTTTCACACAAACTTCACATGGTATCAGAGCCCATAGGATGTTAGGAGCAAGGCACACATACAATTATTTGAAGGATCAAAAGAAAGATGCATTCAAATAGATTGAAATTTTACAGACAATTCTTCTCACACCACACAATTATTTCGACTAGAAGTAAAAGACTATGCATCAATTGAGAGGTAGAGGCTTGTACTTATTAACAATGGCTACAGGGGTTGAACCAATAAGAGATATCGATAAATCCATGTATTTCAACCACATGGATGAAGCCTACAGTCTTATTTTCATGTCAATGTCCCCCGAATTATTATTTCATATTGATGCTTGTACTACTCCAAATGAGATTTGGACCAAATTTGAAGGTCTCTTTGGAAAGAAAGACGAGTTAATAGGTCATATGCTCAAGGTAGAGTTGAATTCTTTAGATCGATTTTTTTTTGATAATATTCAGGATTTCTTTACAAAGTTCAAGTCTCTTCTTCGTTAGTTAAATGGATGTGGTGTTGATAAATATACACAAGAAAAGTAGATTATCCTTGCCATTTTGTCAAAAATTGGTCTGTATTATGTAGTTTTTGTCTCAACATTCCATACAATGAGGATCACATTGGGAACTAACTAGAAAATTCTATGACTAGATCAGTTTATTGAGTCCCTAACACATGAGCAAGATAAGCTCATCCATATGGGAAAAATAAAGAGACCCAAGGTGCATGCACTTGTTGTGCATGAGATCAGTAGCACATCCAATCTAAAGGCTAAGCATAAAGGAAAAGGAAAGGCACATTCTGAGCAAATGAAGGAAGGCAATTCCAAACCCCTCGATGAATCCTCAGGCTCCAAAGGTGGAAAGGGAAAGAAAGGGAAAACAAAGCGTGGTTACTGCAATCACGACTTCCATCTAGAATCATCACGCATGAAGAAGAAAATAGACCTCATGGTGCAGACACTTCAACAAAACAATATTGGGGACTACATTTCTGAGAATGCCAAGAAGAAGCCAGAAGACAGACCGCCAGATAAATGAGGTAATTCTCATGCTTTGATTTTTATTCATTCTTCTCTTGATGCATGGATCCTGGATTCAGGTGCATCCAATCACATGAAAACCACACAAGATGATGTATCTTCTTTAATTGCATGCAATACGGGTCCTCCCATCCTCATGGGTGATGATACTCTAGTGGAGGTCACTGGACAAGGGAGAGTACAGAGCTCCGATATGAAAGTTTTGACAACTTGCATGTTCCAAAACTCTTCGTGAATCTACCCTCTATCTATCAGCTAACACATTTAGGCACAAGAAAAAGGGTGGAATTCACACCAGATTCTGTGACCATTTATGACATGCACGACAACTCCAAGATTGTTGTTGTTGAGGTAAATCACCAATATCGGTTGTATACATTTTCTAAGTTTATTGCTAAAATTTATTGCGCATTGCTACCGACTCATGTAGATAATGATGGTAGACTCTGGAATGATATATTTGGTCATCTAAACTTGAGGTACATGCATCAAATTAGCAAACGTGGAATGGTCAAAGGATTTCCTGATGTACATTTTTCTAAAGGAGTTCGTCAAGGATGCATTTTGGGAAAACATCCCTAAGAGAAGTTTGAGAGAGGGAAGGATTGGAGGGCCTCCTCTCCCTTGGAGCTTGTACACAGTGATATCATGGGTCCTTTTCCTCATACTCCCATCAACAGGGAAAGGTATGTGCTTACATTTATTGATGATTACTCATGGAATACTTGTGTATATTTTCTCAGGCATAAGTTCGAAGTTTTTGAGCATCTAAAATACTTCAAAATGCATGTAGAGACTTGGTATGGGAAGAATATCAAATATATCCACATGGATAAGGGGGGGAGTATGTAAAAGGGATGTACAACATCTATGTAATGAGGCATACATACACCTATAACATATTGATCAAAAAATATCTTTTTAAGACTATGGTTGAGTTTTAAAACATGTGTTCATTAACCATTTAGGAATTCGATGAAAGAGGAATAATTAATGATGTAACATAGCAACCATAATGAAATACACAGATATGGAAACAAGCATAAAGAAACAATAAACCATAACAACAAAGTTGATAACAAAGCTCGGCAATCTCGCCTATGTCTCTAGGCTTTTGTCATAGTGGGTGAGGCTTTCTTATTTATTTTCAAAGATTCAAAAGTACATCATAAAAGTGCCAAATGGATTACAAACTGATCTAGCAGTGTTCTTCTAGATCTCAAGAACCCATCACAACTGACGACACTGAAAACAAATGAACGAAGCTCCCACAAATGGCCCGTAAAGTTGCTCTCCTCAATGGATTCCCTGCATAAAAATGGCTTTGGCTTTTCAATTCTTCAACATTTTCCTATTCTGAACCTCTCCCAGGCTACCAAGAAACTCTGGTTTATATAGGCTTGAATTGGCAACACACTCCCAACTTCCCCCCAAGATCTGACCTAAAAAAGGGCTCCAGATCCCCCAATATTGGCCCAAATATCTCAAAACTGTTGAAAATCAAATAAAATCTTTATTATATAGTTACAAAACCCAAAATTGGAAAATAATAGGGCGTATCCCCCTTCACGCGGGCTCCTGGTCATATGGGCTATCTCCATGTGGCCTTGGGCTGGCTGGCACCCTGGTATGGCCCTTAAGTCCCGACCCCTGGTCGTTTGCATGGCCATATGGCCTTGGGATAAGTCTCCACACGCCACAACTGTTAGCCCCTGGTTATGCCTTTGGTTACACGCCTTGGTTGACAGGCTAGCCCGACCGACTGAGCTCTAAACCCATATATCCGCGCCCATTCAATTAACATCCGGGTCATATGGTGGAGGTCACGTGGTATGCACCGGGATTGTTAGAAAAAACGGGGCTAAACCCATAAAAATATTCCCGCGCTCCAAAAAAAATACAGTGCATGGTCATATGGTGAAGGGTCGTATGGTTTGTGTCGGGGCTGGGGCTAGGCCCCAACCCTTTATCGCCCCAAATTACATTGTTATTTCAATTCAAATATTTAATTTGAACTATAGTTTTTAAGACCTAATGTGGGAAGGATGGTAGCCTGGCCCTGCCAAAGCACTCCGCTCGGACCAGAGGTCACGGGTTCAACTCCGACACAATCCACAAATTTTTTTCCATTCAACCAACGAACCAATGAAGGGGTGCCACGTGGTAGCCCATGATTGGGCCACGTGGCACCATCACAATCGCTCTCACAAGGAAATGTGTCAACCAACAATTCGTCCACATGTCAACAATATTTGCCCAGTTAGCATGCCACTGTACCTACCACGTCACTGCACATCTGTACGACTTGTACAATCAGTTGCCACATCAGCACTGTACGGACTGCACAGTCATAAAATTTTGCCTGTTTGAAAAAACGAACAGATAATGATATCTTTCGCATACGGTGTCCGTTTGATCCCGTTCAAGTTGCGTTGGATTCGTATCAACGAGGCCTACGCACAAGTCTTTTTTGAAGCCATTCCGAGAACTTTGATTTTTAGGCCTTCCTAGACTCATTTTGGTTCCTGGATCCATTCTGGATCACATACAGTTCCTTACACTCTGCAACTGAACATGGTAGTTGAGAGGAAGAACCGATCTCTCAAAGATATGGCCAATTGCATGATGCATGCAAAGTCCTTACCATCCATGTTTTGGGATGAAACACTTAATTGTGCCAAATACATGCAAAAAAGATCTCCTCATAGATCTGTTAAGGATATGATCCACCTTTTGAGGCTTGGAGCGTCATCAAGATGAAAGTCACCCAATTCTTAATCTTTAGATCACGAGCATGGGCCCATGTACCCTCTGAAAATAGGAAGGCATTAGATCCTTAAATAACATCATGCATCTTTGTTGGATATGTTGAGGGTGTGAAGGGTTACAGTTTGATTGATCCCTCAATGAAAAATATTATCATTGAGCACAGTGTTCAGTTTGAGGAAATTCCCATGCATGCACCACAAGAACCACATGCAGATACTTTTGTACTTCTGTTGGTACCAGACATCTGAGATGATGAGTCCATACATTCAGATCAACCTTCATATTTGAGTTTTGAATTAGATTCAAATGAGGATGATTATGCAGATGATGAGAATACAAATAATGAACCATAGCAGATGCCCAAGTGAGCGCATTCCACCCTATAAGTAGCGAGTGATCTTTTGGGGGATCCAACGGATCATAAGAGGATGAGATATCAGTTTGAGGATCCACCTCTTGCACTTGCAGCTTCAAAACTAGTGATCCCCATGCATTGATACAAGGTTCTAGCTTACTACTTGTAGACCTATGCAAAGGCTACAAAGAATTCCTTCTAGGAAGGAACTATGCATGAGGAGTAAAACTCTCTCCTCAAGAACCAGACTTGGGATTTGTTTTTTCTTCCTTCACACATGAATCTTTTCAGATGCAGATGGGTCTACAGGACCAAGAGGGAAACAAACATACATGTGAGAAGGTACAAGGTAAGATTGGCTTCCAAAGGATTTCAATAGATTCATGGGATTGACTATGATGATACCTTTTCTCCAGTAGCAGAGATGGACTCCATCTGGTTAGCCCTCACCATTGTAGTATCGAGGCGATGGGAATTTCACTAGATGGATGTGAAGAATTCAATTTTGTATGGGGATATATCAGAGGATATTTACATGGATCAGCCTCAAGGATTCATACAAAACTCATCTCAAGTATGTCAAATGAAAAAATCACTCTATGGCCTCAAGCAGGTGCCCAAAGCATGGTAGCTCAGAATCAAATCAAATGGATTCCTATTTACTTTCTCATCATGTGATATGTTGATGACCTCTGACTCTCTGTTGATCCTACTACTCTATGTATGTGACCTCTTGATCACATGTAGCTCGACCTCAACAATTTTTGTGATCAAAGACATTCTACATGGTAGGTTCACTATGACATACATGGGGCCACTTCACTTTTTACTTGGTCTTGAGATCAACCAGGATTCTTCAAGAATCAAGTTGTCTCAGATTAAGTATGTTAGGGATCTCTTGATTAGATTCTAAATGACAGACTGCAAGTCTGTAGCCACATACTTCTTGTCTGGGGTAAGGCTTGAGGATGGCGAAGATACACCATTGGTGGACAAAACCTTATGTTGATAGCTTGTGGGGAGCCTTTTGTATCTCACCCACACTCAACCAGATCTCTCATATGCAGTAGGGAAAGTTTCTAGGTACATGCAGGATCTGCATGAACTACACTAGAAGGTTTCCAAGCGCATCCTCAGATATGTTTAGGGTACCACCAATTATGGGATTCACTATGTAGGAGGTTTTGCATTGGATCTCATGCGATTCACATATTCTTTTTGGGATGGTGATAACATAGATCACAAGTCAACCTATCTGTACGTGCTTAGTTTTGGTTTCAATCCCATCTGTTGGTTGAGTAAAAAGCAATCGACGATTGATTTATCGTCAGCAAAGGATGAGTACAAAGGTGCAGTCAACATCACTATTCAATCACTTTGACTTCAAAACTTCCTCATTAAGATTGGTATCCAGTTCCATCATCCGACTGCCATCTGGTGTGACAACCAGAGCACACTAATATTTTGCAGATATCTAGTACAACGACAATGAACAACACATATCCAGATCCATATGCATTACATCAGAGAGATGGTTCATGATAGGATCATTGATTTGCAGTACTGTTCCACATCCTAACAGACCATTGACATCTTCACTGAGACTTTCAATGAGCAGAAGTTCCGCATTTTTTGTGACCATCTTGGATTGAAGAACATAGTTGCTTAACAATTGTCTTTCTTTCCTTCTTCACATTTGATGCATTGTACTTTGAGGGGGGGCGGGGGAGGGAGGGTTCCCATGAGGTTTTCCCTCTTTCCTCTTTTTTCAATGTTCATTAATTAGATGCATTGTAAATGGGTACCTAACATGGCCTTTTTGTTGGGACCCATTCTTTATTTACACCCTAGTAATGTTCAAAGGGGTGTTGGAGATATTACACACTCACCTAGTTTTATTTCCTAAGTTTTCTAGTTTAATGTTGAGGTAGATGAAAATATTATCTCCCAAAAATATTCTCTAAAAAATAGAGCGCCTCCTAAAAAATAGGAGCACCTTCTGTAATGATCCCAAGCCATTATGCAAGGATCATCACGGTTTTGGTGTATTTTTAAAACTTTTTCTGAGTGAGGTATTTCATCAAACAGTTTGTTGATCTATTCGTTTACTTGTGTTTATATGTGTGTATGCAACAAATAGAAAGAATAGACAATCATGAAACATACCTCAACCATATGCAATATGATAGACAAGCCAAAACATCACAAATCTTCTTCATTCATAAACAGAAGAACCTGCTACAATGGAGATGCCGATCTGGAATGCTCAATAGATGGCCAAGATGATAGACAATAGATAACAAGTCCGAGCTGCTACAAAATGCTCCCGACAATACAAAATAAGCCTCCAAAGGCTAGATAAGAGATGAAGACCAATGCCAAGTGACAAACCCCTCACTGCTGGAAGATGCCACGCTCTGCTGGATACCTGAAGCTCCTCAACAATTCGGCCCTGGTGCCAAAGATGTCCAATCACCTCTAGAAAGATGCCAAACAGTAGATCGGGTGATGGTAAGAACAACCCAGGTGCGCTAATCTCCAAAATCCCTCTCAACCTCTATAGATCTGAACTCCTCCACTGAATGGTGCGCCCCATTGGATGACTGAAGCCCTAGATAATTCAACTACATCTCAATGAGTTGTCATTTCACTTGGAAAGACTAGAGTTTTGCTAGAACATTAGTCATCACCTTCCATGGGAAGGAGATACACTTGAAGAAAACTAGAACAAATTGTTTTCTTTGAGAAGTACCCCTAAGGTTTTTATCTGCTTTCCATTACATATAATGTTGGGTATTGGGACCACAAAAAATGATGACATATTCCAAGACAAGAAACCATCTCCAATCACCACTATTTACAAATTCAAGTACTCCATGTTGGCCTCAAAGTAGAATTCCCAAGCCAAATGGAAAGGTCCTTGCACTAGTGACAGATCAAACATACCCTCATTGTTTTTGTGATGGAGCATTGAGGAAACATGAGTAATATAAGGGCTAGAGAATAATTCACTATAGTAACAACAACTTATATTTCAAGCATGGTACATGTTAGTACCTAAACATTCTATCCTAAACTCAACCCTTTTCCAAGCCTAATCCTCTTAGCATGCTCTATATTTATCAATGATTTTCATGTTATTATGAGAACAAAATTTATTCGCTGCAGAAAAACAACGGTTTCGGTAGTGAAATCATAAATGTGATCATGTCAAAGTTTTCAACCTCTTCGCCCATTTTGTATCAAATTTGCCAAAACCTCCAGGTTTGTTGAATTCTCCCATAGTCTCAAATTGGTGAAACCTTGCAATATGTCATTGCTTTGATTTATTTAAATTGTATTTAAAAATGCCAAGTTCCCTCCCCTTGCTAGTTTTTTCTAAGGGTCAAATAAAAAATTGTTATTATTTTTTAAATCATTTATTAAGTTGCAAATGATTTTATTCTAAAATAATTATTTATTATTGGTTTTATATTAGAATTTGTGGACAATTAAAAAATTAAAATGGTTTTCCTCCAAAGCCTCATTATCAGTACTAAATTAATCTCAAGCCTCTGTCCCTAAGCTAGTTTTTTCTAAAGTCAAATAAAAAAATATTATTATTTTTAAAATCATTTATTAAGTTGTAAATGATTTTATTCTAAAATAATTATTATACTTGCCGATAGGCTGGTATATAGTGATGAGTTCACCCTTGACTACATATTAATCTAGGCATTGACTAAAAATTTGTATGGTTTTCTAATGTCACACCTTAGCAATGGATTTTTTTATTTGTTTCAATTATTTAAAATCCTTTTTGGCAAGATCCCATTCGCTATTGAAACAAACCTCTTATTACCGAGCCGATGACGGTTCATAAATGCAAACATATGGTCTCATTACTTGAAAGTAACCTTTGCTACATCAATTTTCGAGCTCAACAAGCGTCTTGAAATGTCACTGCAGTCGATGCTTTTGAAATTTCACGAATTGGAAAATTGTTTTCTCTTCAAATTGGAATATTTCAACTTATAAAACCAAGTTGGTTTTGTACCTTCAATCCTTACATACCATAATTAATCAACGAAGTTAAAAACATATATCCTAGTAGAGTAAGATATAGCATGGATTAGTAAGATGTATGCATTATATATTAAGCATAATAGTATGATACAATAATTATATACAAATTTATGTCACCTTAATAATACTTATAATATACTATTAATTATATTATAGGGTATAATTATCTTTACACTTATATTATCATCTCTAACCCTACTTATATAGTATATAAGTATATCCATTTTATATAAATTTATATAATAATTGTGAAGATTTGACATGTTAGAGATAGAGAAGATTAGACATGATATAGGTTACAAAAGTTTTGAACTAAATGATTAGGGATTGAATTATTGTCACTTATGAGGCTTTACTCCATGGGATGTGTGGATTCTTGTATTTGGATTTGGATTTAGTGTTAATAAATCATAATGGTTTGAATATAGAGATTTAATGTTTTGATGGTAGTTGTTTCTATGTTATAAGATTTTGGGGCATAATTTTTATTTTTTTTAATAAAAAAAATAAAAATAATATTATAAAATAAAAATAAATTAAGTATTAATATTTTATAAAATAATTCTTGTTTTTATTAATAAAAAATTTATAATATTATAAATTAGAAAAAAATTAAAAAATTAATATTGTGTAAAACATATTTTGAATAATCAAAATTTCAAAAGTTAATTTTTTTTTTTTCCATTTAAAAATATTTTAAAAGTGTAAAGGTGAATAATTAAATACATTTATAATTAATTATAAAATATTTTATCATATTTTATTGATGATGAGGAGTAGGAGGAGGTTAACATCCACTAAAACTAAGATTGATCTATTGGACTTTAAGAAAGGGAAGAGATTACATGAGGTATATTAAAACAAAAGAGATTGTTATTATAGATAAAAATAATAACATGGACCATATTATCTAGTATATAATAGTATTATATGTAAATACTATTATATATAATTAGGAAGCCTTTGCATATTTGTCTTAAGACTATGTATAGTGGCAAATTCATTTAGATCATTTTCAAGTGGTTTTGTAGTGGATACTATCAAGGGTATTATGAGTTTACTATTATAACCTTAGAGAAAGATTAATTAAGTATATTTCTAAAACCAAATGTTAAGATTCTTTAAGAAGTTTGTTGTAGCATATTTAATACAAATTTTATTTTTTTTTAATTAATCTTTATCAAGAATGTGTGCAAAGTAGTCCTGAGCTCATAAAAATTTGCAACAAAGGTTCATAGTTAAATTTTTTCCTTGTACTAAAGTACTTTACATTTACATTTGGTATGGAGATGAAGAACCAACCAACAATCCAACAAGATTTTACAGGTGATTTGTTGAGTATATACATTATTATTTTTGATTATAGTATAATTAAAATAATGAGAATTTGCAAATGCACAAAGTTTTATGAATAAAAACTTTATAATAGATATGATAATTATATACTGTACCATATAGATACCTATTCAAGGTTATATAATTATGCATATGAAGACTTGAAAAACTTGAATAATTATTGCAAGTGAAATGTTATGTGTTTAAAGCAACAGGATCAATTTGCAACACATAAATTAAGGATTACTTATGCGAAATACACATAGACAATAGCATAAACAATGAACATCAACACATAAACACAACAACTTGATAAAGGAGTTCACCCCTCTCCGGGCTACATCTCCTGGTCCAGCTTCCAATGGATCATTATTATTAAATTGCTCAAAGTGCTCAAAAACATGCCTTACAATGCTCAAAATGACAAACCGACTGCTCCAATGGCTTCCCAGTGTCCCAAAACCCCTGTCTGGGCTCTTTTGGCACCTCAATCGGTCGAAAAATGAAGAAGTTAGGCCTCCTGGAAGTCTCCCTCTTCAAGCTCGCTGTCTCTAGTTCTACAATTTGTACCCTCCTTGAGAAAACCCGGCTCACACGCTCATTTAAGCGCAAAAACCCAGCACTGGGCGCAACCGTGCCAACGGTGCAAACCGTAGGACGGTTAAGGCGCCTCCAGCCCCTAACCGCCTCGGCACCTGGGCATATGGCGCATGTGACCAAAGGCTGGGCGTAAAAGTGGTTTAACTATTTGAACCGTGCAACGGTGTACCCCGCGCTCCCACTCGGGGTCATATGGTAACCATGGGCTAAGTTACAAAACGCGCGTGCAATATACAACCGCGCACATTATACATTGACATAACCGTTACAATATATATATGGTATAAACTTTGGGTCCGGGCATTTTAAATCCGCGCCATATTACAATGGTTTATGTGTTAAATAAACTATGGGTCGGGGCTAAGCCCTGACTCGACCCCCCTCCGTATTCAACATAAAACAATGTTAAATATATAAATTGCCATAAACCTAACAAGGCTCATGCGGCGGCATAATGGTTAGCGGAAGTTTGGTCAAGTCTTTAGAAATGGGGGAGGTCTGGGGGTTGAACCCCGCAGACTCCCATAGAACTTTTACATATAACCATACAATAGGGGGGAGACGTGGCACCCAGGGATTGAGCCACGTGTCTCCTTATTATTCGCCATAAACCGGACACGTGTCAACACGCCACTCGCCAACAATCGACCAATAAAAACATGCCACATCATCCACCTACCACGTCATCGTACGGATGGTATGACCCTGCCACGTCACCGTACGGACTGTACGGACAGGTACAGTCATCATCCAAAATTTTTGCCTGTTTGGCTTGGCGGACAGATCGCTATATCTCCTTCATATGGACTCCATTTGAGAAAGTAAATATACCACCGGAATCAGGAAAACGAGACGGACGCAATGGCATTGTTTTCGTCGCATTCCGAGCACTTTGAAAATTGAGCAAAATTTGATCCCCTGATCACACCTCCCCATTGGGAAGCTTTTGGACCTCCAAAAGACTATCTCAGTCTATGTGAAGATGAGGGT
>ML821611.1:15360-29465 GCA_009831015.1 Picea engelmannii
AACTAGGTGAGTGTGTAATATCTCCAACACCCCTTTGAACATTACTAGGGTGTAAATAAAGAATGGGTCCCAACAAAAAGGCCATGTTAGGTACCCATTTACAATGCATCTAATTAATGAACATTGAAAAAAGAGGAAAGAGGGAAAACCTCATGGGAACCCTCCCTCCCCCGCCCCCCCTCAAAGTACAATGCATCAAATGTGAAGAAGGAAAGAAAGACAATTGTTAAGCAACTATGTTCTTCAATCCAAGATGGTCACAAAAAATGCGGAACTTCTGCTCATTGAAAGTCTCAGTGAAGATGTCAATGGTCTGTTAGGATGTGGAACAGTACTGCAAATCAATGATCCTATCATGAACCATCTCTCTGATGTAATGCATATGGATCTGGATATGTGTTGTTCATTGTCGTTGTACTAGATATCTGCAAAATATTAGTGTGCTCTGGTTGTCACACCAGATGGCAGTCGGATGATGGAACTGGATACCAATCTTAATGAGGAAGTTTTGAAGTCAAAGTGATTGAATAGTGATGTTGACTGCACCTTTGTACTCATCCTTTGCTGACGATAAATCAATCGTCGATTGCTTTTTACTCAACCAACAGATGGGATTGAAACCAAAACTAAGCACGTACAGATAGGTTGACTTGTGATCTATGTTATCACCATCCCAAAAAGAATATGTGAATCGCATGAGATCCAATGCAAAACCTCCTACATAGTGAATCCCATAATTGGTGGTACCCTAAACATATCTGAGGATGCGCTTGGAAACCTTCTAGTGTAGTTCATGCAGATCCTGCATGTACCTAGAAACTTTCCCTACTGCATATGAGAGATCTGGTTGAGTGTGGGTGAGATACAAAAGGCTCCCCACAAGCTATCAACATAAGGTTTTGTCCACCAATGGTGTATCTTCGCCATCCTCAAGCCTTACCCCAGACAAGAAGTATGTGGCTACAGACTTGCAGTCTGTCATTTAGAATCTAATCAAGAGATCCCTAACATACTTAATCTGAGACAACTTGATTCTTGAAGAATCCTGGTTGATCTCAAGACCAAGTAAAAAGTGAAGTGGCCCCATGTATGTCATAGTGAACCTACCATGTAGAATGTCTTTGATCACAAAAATTGTTGAGGTCGAGCTACATGTGATCAAGAGGTCACATACATAGAGTAGTAGGATCAACAGAGAGTCAGAGGTCATCAACATATCACATGATGAGAAAGTAAATAGGAATCCATTTGATTTGATTCTGAGCTACCATGCTTTGGGCACCTGCTTGAGGCCATAGAGTGATTTTTTCATTTGACATACTTGAGATGAGTTTTGTATGAATCCTTGAGGCTGATCCATGTAAATATCCTCTGATATATCCCCATACAAAATTGAATTCTTCACATCCATCTAGTGAAATTCCCATCGCCTCGATACTACAATGGTGAGGGCTAACCAGATGGAGTCCATCTCTGCTACTGGAGAAAAGGTATCATCATAGTCAATCCCATGAATCTATTGAAATCCTTTGGAAGCCAATCTTACCTTGTACCTTCTCACATGTATGTTTGTTTCCCTCTTGGTCCTGTAGACCCATCTGCATCTGAAAAGATTCATGTGTGAAGGAAGAAAAAACAAATCCCAAGTCTGGTTCTTGAGGAGAGAGTTTTACTCCTCATGCATAGTTCCTTCCTAGAAGGAATTCTTTGTAGCCTTTGCATAGGTCTACAAGTAGTAAGCTAGAACCTTGTATCAATGCATGGGGATCACTAGTTTTGAAGCTGCAAGTGCAAGAGGTGG
The DNA here is from genome assembly GCA_009831015.1 of Picea engelmannii. Classification (NCBI taxonomy): domain Eukaryota; kingdom Viridiplantae; phylum Streptophyta; class Pinopsida; order Pinales; family Pinaceae; genus Picea; species Picea engelmannii. The sequence continues at coordinate 17,162 of ML821611.1, forward strand.
ATCCTCAAACTGATATCTCATCCTCTTATGATCCGTTGGATCCCCCAAAAGATCACTCGCTACTTATAGGGTGGAATGCGCTCACTTGGGCATCTGCTATGGTTCATTATTTGTATTCTCATCATCTGCATAATCATCCTCATTTGAATCTAATTCAAAACTCAAATATGAAGGTTGATCTGAATGTATGGACTCATCATCTCAGATGTCTGGTACCAACAGAAGTACAAAAGTATCTGCATGTGGTTCTTGTGGTGCATGCATGGGAATTTCCTCAAACTGAACACTGTGCTCAATGATAATATTTTTCATTGAGGGATCAATCAAACTGTAACCCTTCACACCCTCAACATATCCAACAAAGATGCATGATGTTATTTAAGGATCTAATGCCTTCCTATTTTCAGAGGGTACATGGGCCCATGCTCGTGATCTAAAGATTAAGAATTGGGTGACTTTCATCTTGATGACGCTCCAAGCCTCAAAAGGTGGATCATATCCTTAACAGATCTATGAGGAGATCTTTTTTGCATGTATTTGGCACAATTAAGTGTTTCATCCCAAAACATGGATGGTAAGGACTTTGCATGCATCATGCAATTGGCCATATCTTTGAGAGATCGGTTCTTCCTCTCAACTACCATGTTCAGTTGCAGAGTGTAAGGAACTGTATGTGATCCAGAATGGATCCAGGAACCAAAATGAGTCTAGGAAGGCCTAAAAATCAAAGTTCTCGGAATGGCTTCAAAAAAGACTTGTGCGTAGGCCTCGTTGATACGAATCCAACGCAACTTGAACGGGATCAAACGGACACCGTATGCGAAAGATATCATTATCTGTTCGTTTTTTCAAACAGGCAAAATTTTATGACTGTGCAGTCCGTACAGTGCTGATGTGGCAACTGATTGTACAAGTCGTACAGATGTGCAGTGACGTGGTAGGTACAGTGGCATGCTAACTGGGCAAATATTGTTGACATGTGGACGAATTGTTGGTTGACACATTTCCTTGTGAGAGCGATTGTGATGGTGCCACGTGGCCCAATCATGGGCTACCACGTGGCACCCCTTCATTGGTTCGTTGGTTGAATGGAAAAAAATTTGTGGATTGTGTCGGAGTTGAACCCGTGACCTCTGGTCCGAGCGGAGTGCTTTGGCAGGGCCAGGCTACCATCCTTCCCACATTAGGTCTTAAAAACTATAGTTCAAATTAAATATTTGAATTGAAATAACAATGTAATTTGGGGCGATAAAGGGTTGGGGCCTAGCCCCAGCCCCGACACAAACCATACGACCCTTCACCATATGACCATGCACTGTATTTTTTTTGGAGCGCGGGAATATTTTTATGGGTTTAGCCCCGTTTTTTCTAACAATCCCGGTGCATACCACGTGACCTCCACCATATGACCCGGATGTTAATTGAATGGGCGCGGATATATGGGTTTAGAGCTCAGTCGGTCGGGCTAGCCTGTCAACCAAGGCGTGTAACCAAAGGCATAACCAGGGGCTAACAGTTGTGGCGTGTGGAGACTTATCCCAAGGCCATATGGCCATGCAAACGACCAGGGGTCGGGACTTAAGGGCCATACCAGGGTGCCAGCCAGCCCAAGGCCACATGGAGATAGCCCATATGACCAGGAGCCCGCGTGAAGGGGGATACGCCCTATTATTTTCCAATTTTGGGTTTTGTAACTATATAATAAAGATTTTATTTGATTTTCAACAGTTTTGAGATATTTGGGCCAATATTGGGGGATCTGGAGCCCTTTTTTAGGTCAGATCTTGGGGGGAAGTTGGGAGTGTGTTGCCAATTCAAGCCTATATAAACCAGAGTTTCTTGGTAGCCTGGGAGAGGTTCAGAATAGGAAAATGTTGAAGAATTGAAAAGCCAAAGCCATTTTTATGCAGGGAATCCATTGAGGAGAGCAACTTTACGGGCCATTTGTGGGAGCTTCGTTCATTTGTTTTCAGTGTCGTCAGTTGTGATGGGTTCTTGAGATCTAGAAGAACACTGCTAGATCAGTTTGTAATCCATTTGGCACTTTTATGATGTACTTTTGAATCTTTGAAAATAAATAAGAAAGCCTCACCCACTATGACAAAAGCCTAGAGACATAGGCGAGATTGCCGAGCTTTGTTATCAACTTTGTTGTTATGGTTTATTGTTTCTTTATGCTTGTTTCCATATCTGTGTATTTCATTATGGTTGCTATGTTACATCATTAATTATTCCTCTTTCATCGAATTCCTAAATGGTTAATGAACACATGTTTTAAAACTCAACCATAGTCTTAAAAAGATATTTTTTGATCAATATGTTATAGGTGTATGTATGCCTCATTACATAGATGTTGTACATCCCTTTTACATACTCCCCCCCTTATCCATGTGGATATATTTGATATTCTTCCCATACCAAGTCTCTACATGCATTTTGAAGTATTTTAGATGCTCAAAAACTTCGAACTTATGCCTGAGAAAATATACACAAGTATTCCATGAGTAATCATCAATAAATGTAAGCACATACCTTTCCCTGTTGATGGGAGTATGAGGAAAAGGACCCATGATATCACTGTGTACAAGCTCCAAGGGAGAGGAGGCCCTCCAATCCTTCCCTCTCTCAAACTTCTCTTAGGGATGTTTTCCCAAAATGCATCCTTGACGAACTCCTTTAGAAAAATGTACATCAGGAAATCCTTTGACCATTCCACGTTTGCTAATTTGATGCATGTACCTCAAGTTTAGATGACCAAATATATCATTCCAGAGTCTACCATCATTATCTACATGAGTCGGTAGCAATGCGCAATAAATTTTAGCAATAAACTTAGAAAATGTATACAACCGATATTGGTGATTTACCTCAACAACAACAATCTTGGAGTTGTCGTGCATGTCATAAATGGTCACAGAATCTGGTGTGAATTCCACCCTTTTTCTTGTGCCTAAATGTGTTAGCTGATAGATAGAGGGTAGATTCACGAAGAGTTTTGGAACATGCAAGTTGTCAAAACTTTCATATCGGAGCTCTGTACTCTCCCTTGTCCAGTGACCTCCACTAGAGTATCATCACCCATGAGGATGGGAGGACCCGTATTGCATGCAATTAAAGAAGATACATCATCTTGTGTGGTTTTCATGTGATTGGATGCACCTGAATCCAGGATCCATGCATCAAGAGAAGAATGAATAAAAATCAAAGCATGAGAATTACCTCATTTATCTGGCGGTCTGTCTTCTGGCTTCTTCTTGGCATTCTCAGAAATGTAGTCCCCAATATTGTTTTGTTGAAGTGTCTGCACCATGAGGTCTATTTTCTTCTTCATGCGTGATGATTCTAGATGGAAGTCGTGATTGCAGTAACCACGCTTTGTTTTCCCTTTCTTTCCCTTTCCACCTTTGGAGCCTGAGGATTCATCGAGGGGTTTGGAATTGCCTTCCTTCATTTGCTCAGAATGTGCCTTTCCTTTTCCTTTATGCTTAGCCTTTAGATTGGATGTGCTACTGATCTCATGCACAACAAGTGCATGCACCTTGGGTCTCTTTATTTTTCCCATATGGATGAGCTTATCTTGCTCATGTGTTAGGGACTCAATAAACTGATCTAGTCATAGAATTTTCTAGTTAGTTCCCAATGTGATCCTCATTGTATGGAATGTTGAGACAAAAACTACATAATACAGACCAATTTTTGACAAAATGGCAAGGATAATCTACTTTTCTTGTGTATATTTATCAACACCACATCCATTTAACTAACGAAGAAGAGACTTGAACTTTGTAAAGAAATCCTGAATATTATCAAAAAAAAATCGATCTAAAGAATTCAACTCTACCTTGAGCATATGACCTATTAACTCGTCTTTCTTTCCAAAGAGACCTTCAAATTTGGTCCAAATCTCATTTGGAGTAGTACAAGCATCAATATGAAATAATAATTCGGGGGACATTGACATGAAAATAAGACTGTAGGCTTCATCCATGTGGTTGAAATACATGGATTTATCGATATCTCTTATTGGTTCAACCCCTGTAGCCATTGTTAATAAGTACAAGCCTCTACCTCTCAATTGATGCATAGTCTTTTACTTCTAGTCGAAATAATTGTGTGGTGTGAGAAGAATTGTCTGTAAAATTTCAATCTATTTGAATGCATCTTTCTTTTGATCCTTCAAATAATTGTATGTGTGCCTTGCTCCTAACATCCTATGGGCTCTGATACCATGTGAAGTTTGTGTGAAACCCTAAAACCTGTACAGATAACCTAGCTAGAGAAATTCACACAAAGCTTGCAAAAGAAATAGAGAAATAAGCAAGAATGAAAGAAAATATTGAATGAAGTATAAATACATTAAATAATCTACATGGATAAGTGAATGCACCCTAGATAGGATCTAGAGTGATCTAAATCATTGTAGTGGTGATCTAGAGTGATCTAAACACTCACTCACATAAATCAGACTAATATACCACATAGTCTAAGTTAAATGGTCCATGCAATCAACAGTTAACTAAGTCACACGTGTGGAGGTGAGAGAAACTGATGGATGCACATGATATGTTCCCTTCTGGATGCATGCATGTGATATTCTCCCTCATGATGAGAAACCAAGGTGAACATGCAACTGTTGGTGATAAAATCGAGGTTTCAATGCATGAGTTGTCCTCCACTAGTCTAACTAAAGTCTAACCGAGTCAAAATTGAAGAGGGAAGGTGCTCCTATTTTTAGGAGGTTTCCTAATTTTAGGGAATATTCACGGGAGAGAATGTTCTCATCTACCTCAAAATTAGACTAACAAACTTAGGAAAAAGAACTAGGTGAATGTGTAATATCTCCAACAACCTTTGTTACTTATTTTTTCAATCAATACTATCCTTTTTTGCTAAGAGTAATGACATTGGAGACTATATTTTTCTTGTATCAGCCCATATATATGCATCTAGTTCCCCATATCCCAGTACCTCCACTTTCATCCATCATGAATTTCATCCATCCTCCAAAGAAGATTCATATACCTCATCCAGGGTATTGATTTTCTTTTCCTCTATCTACCTATCATATCATCTTGAAACTTGTGATCATTTGTAATACCAATCATTACATCACTCCCTAGGAGGATCTCCTATCTATCTCCTATATCTTAGGCAGGTAATTCCCAATGAAGTTGAATCTTTGTGTGATATATTTCCAAAAGAAAGATCCCATGAAATATCATCTTGGATGAGTCTTAATCCAGTCTAATATGGAGAGGGGTTGCATATACTTGTGCATCATACACTATTTTCGTAATATTGATTTGGTAATTAGATTCCAAGCACCTTTAGTTGCCAAGGAATTGATAAATATGATTAAATATTTTAATCCCAATCCCCTAGTTGATTTTGGTTGGGAGATGATGTCCCACTTTATGAGTGTCATACTCCTACTTTCCTTGTTTCTTGACCATAGAAATTGGGGTATATTTTTTTTATTTTTAGAATCATCATCTTGGGAATGAAGGATGAGGATAACCAATACATGGGAATTGCCTCCATCACACTCTTAATGAGAACCGACCAACCAACCATGGATATCCAACAATTACACTAAAGATTTATTATTATTTTTTTATTTTTCATATAGCCACAACCACTCTAAGAAGTGATAGTCATTGAATTTTAGTTGAAACCTTAGGTATTTGATACAATCCTCTAAGGGACATATAAATAAACGTAAAAAATTATGAACCATATCTTGGATGGGTTGGGAAACATGGTAGAATTGGATTAAGGATTTTTTGAGGTTAATACCCATACCGTGGAGGATGAAAACAGTTTCAGTGTTCTATCCAAACACTTGGTTTCCTAGATAGAGCCATTCCACAATGTGAATATATCATCCACAAAGAGGATATGGGATATATGGAGATATGTAGACTTATTTAACCATTTTAAATTCATAGCAATCCATTCATTTGCTATGTGATGATTGAGGGCTTCAACAATGATAAAGAATAAAAGAGGCAAGAGTGGGCATCCTTATCAGAGCCTCGGGGATTAGTGGTTAAAATGATAATGTCGATCCATTAAGTACGAAAACATATTAACTTATTGTAACAATCCTCTACCTAGGTGATGAATGGTGTTGAGAAACCTACGTTGTGAGTGAGAATGAGCCTAAGGTAGAGCCACTTTGCATAGGCTAGTCTTAAACAAAAAGGTGGACTTGGATTTTTATTTTATGGAATGTATAGCTTCTTAGGATACACTAATGGCATGACAAATGTGTTGATTTTATAGGAACCCAAACTTTTCTAGTGAGATGTGTTCAGATAAGATAGGCTTGAGATAATCTTATATGGTCTTGGATATTATTTTGTAGATGTAAATGTATATGGATATGGACATGTAGTGCTCAAACACATATGGGTTCCCATCCTAGGGATGTTTGCAATAAAAGTGGAGTTGAAAGGTGAATGTGTTTTCCTTGATTCTTTGGATTCTTACACTGTTGTCAGCTTGATTTTTTTGCATAAAAAATAAATTTATCATGTCAATCCAATATTGGTAAACTTGTGAGGCACAATCATTGTATGTGAGGGAACTAGCTTCAAAATACAAACTGAAAATGAAATCCAAACTTGAAAAACAATTCTCACCTATTCTATGTAATCTAGAAAGTGTAATCTTTCCTAATATTCAAAACTTCATATTAAATATAATTCTTTCAACCTTAGGTTATCATTGTTCCACTGGTAAAAAATCAGGCCGCAAAGTAAAATATGCCACCAGTTGTGGGCTCTTTGCAACAATACTCTATCAACTAGTGAGGTTAAAGGATTTGAAAGAAGGTCCTATCACACATGTGGAATGAAAATACTTTGAAGTAAATCTAATTCTTTCAACCTTGGGTTATCATTGTTCCACTACTAGAAAATCAGGTTGTAAAGTGAAATATGCCACTGTTTGTGGGCTCTTTGCAACAATACTCTGTCAACTAGTAAGGTTAGAGGTTTTGAAAGAATGTTCTGAAAGTAATTTGAAATAAGATCTATATTTCAACTATTTAATTGTCATATCAACTACAAATTCAAATGGAAATTAAAAAAGAATCTAAAATTTAACATGCATATTAGAATGTTGTTATATAAACACAAAAATGAAACAAATTACTTACAGAAACGAGGATGTAAAAATCGCACTTATACACAAAATATACATAGTGACATGTATCAAGACAAGGGGGGCCTCTAGTCCTGATGCATGAACAACAAAGAAAAGATACTAGCAGGAAAATATCAAAACTTCTATATCGATCATCAAATTGGTTACAAAGCCGAGGTTTCATAGAGTTTTTCTTCACAATTTGAATCCCCCTTTAAGCTTCAAAATATAACTTATTTATACAATATAAAATGTAACAGTAAGCCTAAAATTTTTCTTTGGAGTAATGGAAAAACTGGTAAGATCCTAAAAACATTGATGTGTCCTTGATTTGATGAGGATCCATGATTTTATGAGAGAAAATGGGTTGTTGATTTTTCTGCTGCAAAAATTGCTTCCTCGTACCCGAGTTGACCATGCGTTCTATCAAATGTTTCTAGCTTGATTTCGCACATCCAGGAGGACACAATCCATGACATGAAAGCAAGGAACAAAACCTAGGTGTTTGTTTCTCCTAGATCGACCTGCAGATATCTCGGCGAACGAGGAATTAGAAGAAATATATTTTTCTTGTAAAAACTGATAAAAATATGAATTTAATTATTTTAAAATGTTGATTTCAAACAATTAAAAATAAAATAAATTTTTACCTAAATGTGCCTTAGATGGTATTCATTAGGCTAGGATAGATGGAAATGTTTCAAAAAGGGAAGATATAAGGTAGAAAAGGTGATAATTTTAGAGGCTTTATCTAGAAAAACAAAGTACTAAAATTTCCCCCCAGACTGATTCTTTTGCATGACATCATGCAAATCAAAATTGTGTTGCTTCCTCCTTTCTATATGGCACCTGCTTCTCTAAGTAAGACATCCACATTGGATGTGGAGGTCTTCCTAGCTCTCCTTTGTGGTTTTCTTGTAACCTTTACCTCTATATTTTTTGCTTTTGACTTCTCACGCCTCCTCAATTTGCACCTATTTGAAGAATGGCCTGTTGTCTGAGTTTTCCCTTGAAGGATTTCCTGATTTTCTTCCTTTAACCTTTTGAGTTCCTCTTTTAAATTTTCATTCTCATCCCTTATCTGAGCACTAGTTTCATTCAAAAATGCATTTTCATCTTTTATATGTCTTTCCAATATCAACATGTCTTTAATTTCACTCTTTAACTTTCTAATCTAACTCTTTTTATTTTTCACTTTTGATCTTGCAAGAAGTGCATAGAGTGGCACTTGATCTTCTTCCAATCCTGAAGACTTAGCTAGCATGTGTTCTTCCATTTCATCAACATTTGGAGAAGCTTCATTTTCTATGGTTGTTGTTTGCACTTTTCCAACTATAGATGTTTCTCCCAAATCTTAGTCAATAACCAACAAGGGTAGTTTGACCGATGAGGAGGGATCTATGGCTTCTTTCTCTAACCTCTCCACATAATCATAGAATTCTTGCTAGCTTCTATCAATCTCAGGTGTTGGTATTCTTGCTTTGTAGTACATTGTTCTATGTCTTCTAGCTACATTCTCAAACCTTGTGTCCTACTCTTTGTTCTTTTCAAGTTGCTTGGTCATTGCTCTTTTCATTCTTGGATGAATTGAACTCTTTATTTTCTTACTTTTCTTTTCCATGATTTTCTTCTTAGGGTATCTCCTCAACTGCATCATCGAATTCACTTTCCATAGTGTTCCTTGGAATATCTTCCACAATTTCAAACCCATTGGCAACTACAAATTCAAGCCACACCATCTCCTGCTTCACTAATTCATGTGTGATGATCATATTTATCATTCCATGATAATACACATATCTATCCAAATTTTTGTTTTTCCTCTGTATAGTTTTTTCCATCTTTTTAAAACTAAGGGACAAGTAGTAGGGCAAGTTTAATGGATTTTCTTCACTTAAATGTGTCAACAATCTGATGTGGTATAAGAAAATAAAACTAAACTTTCCCTCACAAGTTATGTATTTCTAAATTAGAGAGGAAATGTCCTTCCAAGGGTCTTTGAGCCATATCCTTGGAAGACCTGCTATCCCATTCAAATTGTTTTATCTATTTCTTAAAAAGAAAGGTGTCCAATACCTCATCTCCATTGGTTTGTTTTTGAACCAATTTTCTCTGGATTGTGGAAAACTTGTGATTTGTGTTCTAAAATATGCAAATTTAAGTCACCTACTTGTTCTTGTTCTCCATCAAAAGACTCTGCAAATGGCCTTGTGACCTCTATATTGTACCCATAAAAATTATCAAAGAAATTCAATCAACCTGCTCTTCTCAAAATTACCTTACTCTCTATATGAATACTTTTAAGATTAGCTCAAATCATATTTCCATTGTCTTTTAATTAAACCCTCCTTCTTCAATGCTCTATTTTTAAACTCAATTCAAGGTTCTCACTATTTCAATGTATACTATATTTCCAATATCTATCTTAGGTTCTTTACAACTTCAATATGACTCTGTCCTCAAGCTCGAATTCACTTTTTTATGTAATGTTTATCTCTAATCTTGTATTCAGGTTCTCATTAATGAAATTCTAGGTGAGAATTGAAAGCATTTAAAGAAAAAATGATTCTTGAAAAAACCCAAATTCTATAGTTGTACCTGCACTGGAAGAATGATTTTCATTGTGTTCTAGCTTGCAGCAGAAAGGGAATTTCTCTAAACTTGGTTTCAATAGAAAATCAATTCGATGCCCCTTTTTCCAATGCTACGAATTTGTTGAAAGGGTTACTGATTTTGACTCATATAACACAAATGCAAATTGTTTAAGTTGAAAACAAATCCTTGCTATTTTCGTTTTGCAATAGAGACATCAAATTTGTAGAGAGAACAATTTTTTTTCTCACAAAAGAAGAATTATTTTTTCCATAGAGAAACAATTCTTATAATAAAAAAAGATTTAATGACTTAAAACTCTACCACACGATAATAATTTGGACAATTTTGTTGTATAAAATCATAGGAGTATTGACCTGTTCAATTCATTTATGAGTTTTCAAACCCTATAGCTTGAACCTTAGTACTCATTTGCTTTGTGCAGAGGAATAAATTTCTTTTAAACAACAAACCCTAGTATCTTAGTTCACATCCCTATCCTTTGTTCAATTATATATGCTAGAGAATTTACATAGTAGAGACAGACTTCTCCTCGATCGAAATTCCTTTCATATATATGACTAATAATGTAAACCAGTGTTGTCTAATAGATTCATGGAGGTTCAGTTCTTGCATTTGGCAGGATTTATCTCTGAGCATTAGTCAATCGGTTTATTGAAACGATTTGTAATGTGACATATATTTTATGTATTGAAATCCCTAGAGAACTATTTTGGGGCATAACTTTAATGATTTCTTAGAATTTGAGATTTCTAAGTACAATATTTTTTAAGTGTGCTCATCATATTCTTTTCAATTTTAGACGCAATACTCATTTAAAGTTCTTTGAAGTGATTAGCCTCATTTCACTCTTTTTCTAGAGAGAAAATATGGTTGTACATTTTGCTTGCACATGTTTCAAAGGGATGTTATAATGAAGTTGGGCATGTATTTATTTTGATATTAAAGCTTTTCTTTCTCTTTTTTGTTAAGAAATTGCTTGGTCCATTTCCAAGCAAATGTCACACTCATGGAGAAATTTGGTTATCAAGAACCATTTTATATAAAAACTAAAGTAATAAAGGATTTGGGGATTGTTGTTCATCATTTCTCATTGGGAAGTCCAATCCAAGAACATCAACCACATCTTTCAGACAAATAGAGGAGTACTGCCACTTTAAAAATGTAGGGGGATTTTATCCTCGTGGTGTTATCTTAAAGATCGTCAAACAATCTTTTATATCAACATTCCTCGAAGGGGTTGAGACAAGGTTTTCCTCTATCCCCCTAACTTTTTTGTATTGTGGCATAAGGTATTAGCAGAGCTTTGCCTGACGCTAAAAGGAGGAGAATTGGTCAAATATAAGGGTTGGCAAGCAGGGGAGACTCACCCATCTTATTTTCGTAGATCATCTCTTTCTTTTCTTTTTTGGTTCAGATCAATAGATCAATGTCTATTAGATATTCTCCTCATTTATAAAAACAAATCCATGGGAATGGAATTCAATGAGACTAAGTCTTAATTTTTATCCATATAAGCTCATTGATGGACTTGATGCAGGTTTTGCTAGATATATGTCCTTCCAAACTTTAGACATCGGTGCATGGTTAAATTATCTAGGCTTACCAAACAATGTGAAGAAAAAATTGTATTGGATAACTGGGAAGAGATGATTGGACGATGACATGGCATGATGACTGGATGATGATGTGGCGGTCAAAAGATACATTGTGCACAATCTACATGAAGTTATATAGCTCTATCTATATCACATACAAAGAATATGGAGATGGAATTTCCATATAAATATTTCAAGAGCACCCTCCCACAACACATGTGGGATAAGAATTTGAATTTGGAAATCTAAGGCTCAAAATCCACAAAGAGAGATCAACGGTGGTTGAGTCTCCATCTTCTGTAGCTCGTAATTTTTTATCCCAACGTCTTATTTGAGAAAACAAAATCTTGTCGGAAAGGTAAAGAGATGAAGAACACATTGGAAGTGGTTTCAGTGGCTGAAATACTAGTTATCAAGCCCTAAAAAATAATTTACAGCCGGGACTATTTTCAGTCTTAAAAAACAAATTATTTTTTAAAAATGATTTATTTAAAGAAATTTATAAGTTTCTAAAGTGGGTCCCAATTGATGGAACACGTAGATAAGATCACAAAGAGGGAAAACCCTAACCATAACTGAAAATTAGTTTCAATAATATGAAGAAGAGGCAGATTCAAAGCTTGGCAGTGGGTTGTTGGAGAGTTTGCTACATGGGTCGTTTTGCTGGAAGCAAGTTTTGTCTTCCAAAAGATTTATGAATCAGTATTCTTGACTTTCTCCTTCATATTATTTTCTCCTCAACTCTCCCAATATTCTTCTATACATTCTCCATGACATTTTATGTCCAAAGGAGAAACATCCCTGCTTGTAAAAAGTAGATGCAATGTATTTTAAATTTATGTAATTGTCATTGAAATCTTGTTGAGGTTGTTTCAACCCTCATGTTTCAGACATTTGTAAGTGTTAAATTTTTAATTAAATAAAGTACCAAGGCAAGTGTTTCT
>ML821611.1:33431-56724 GCA_009831015.1 Picea engelmannii
TAGGCGCCTAAGGGGGAGAAAGTGCCTAATGTGGGTCCTAGTCATTTAATTTGTGAGATGCAAATTAAAAGATAACTTTATGACTAAAGTGAGGGTGAGTGAAGAGACACCTAATCTCAGCCACTCATCTAATCTAATCTCAACCGTTAGATAAAAAAACCCTCGCCTTCCCTCACCTTCCCTCATGAGGTCGATTAGGGCAAGAGGGCACACCCATTCTTGGGTGGTTCATCCATTTTCTTGTTGAGAAAGCAAGAGAGAAAAGAGAGGAGGTCGAGTTGGAGAAATAGAGGCATCATTTGCAGAGTTGGGCACGCATCCCAAGGCAGCAAGCTAGCACGGATATCAAGACAAGGTACAGCCATTAATGCAGACTGTACGGTACGGATTTCTAGAGGCCGTAGAGCCATTTTTCATGCACAGAAATTGAGGGAGATAGCAAAATAATTTATAAGGAGTCTGGCACGCATCCCAAGGCTTCCATACAGCCATTTATTGGCACAGAAATCGAGGTAACTGCGACAATTAATTTTTGAGTGTATTTTTGTACAGTCAGTACAGTTGAGCACGAATTTCGAGGGTCGTACATCACGATTTTCAAGGAGTTGTTCATGTTGGGTTTTCCGTACAATCTTAGCAGAGTTTTGGCATGAATTTCGGGGCAATCCGTACAGCATTAATTGTTGGGACAGTCGTACAGTTGTACGGATTTCTGGGACAGAAATCGAGGAGCATTTTCCAGGATTGTTCAGAAGGATTTTTTTGCGAAAGAAAGTCTAGATAAGTTTGTGTAAATTTCTGAAGATGAATATGCTGTAAAGGAAATTTCTCAGAAGCTCAATAATAATAAAAATCCCTCTCACTGGTTTTCCCCTTGTGGGTTTTTCCAGGGTCGAAGTTAGACCGAAAATTCTTGTGTCTAAATTTTCTGAGTTTTGCATACTGCTGATATTTTATTTCTGCTTTGAAAACGATGTTCAGAATCCTCATGTTTCAGTTCTGAAGTTTATTTTCTGCTGAGTTTTTTTTATACGCTGAAACTATGCTGAAACAGTGGTGAAACTGGGTTTGGGCATTTAACTTTGGCTAAAAAATCAGCGAGACTGAAACTGGGTTGGGGTCTGAAATTTTAACAGTAAGCTTATGTCATTTGGGATATTACTATTAATTTCTTCCACAAAGAACTATTTTGGAGCATAGTTCTAATGATTTCTAGACTTTGAGAATTTTGGAGCATGTTTATCATAAGATTTTTCAGCTTTAAATGCAATACGCATCTAAAGTTCTTTGATGACATGTCCATTTTACTTTTCTTTCATCTTACAAAGTCATAGTTGATCATGGATTCACAACATTTTAAAATGAAGGCAAAATATGTATCGGAAGCAAACTATGTAGAAATCTCTTTCAATTGTACTTATTCATCTTTATTTTCATGAATAAGATGATGTGCTTAATGAATAAATCTGTTAAATGAGAGCTTTGTTGGAAGATATTTTGGGGTTTTCTCTTTATCACTCATCCATTTCATTCATCTACAATCATACAAATAATCTTACAATATATCAAGAGAGGAGAACCACCTCTATAAAAACGAGGAAATGTTTTTTGTTCCCCACAAGATTTTGTCTCAAATGTTGGTTATTTTCCCTGGACAAAAAAAAACAATCAACAAAACTCCACCCGGATTTTTATAGATTATTCTTGAAGAAAGTTTGTGGGTCCAATTTCATAGTTCAAACTAACCTCCCGTAATTGGAGAAGGAGGGTTCCATTTGGTTGTAGCTTGAGGTTGTGCTGGAAAAATGTGAGCATCATCTTCGCCAATGCACTATCTAGGAATTTTTTATCTAATGGAAGGATACAGAACCTGAAAATACTACATGGGAACCAACATAGAATCTCTTTTTGATTGTATTACTTGTAAAATAAGTTGTAAATTACTTGTAACATAAGTTGTAAATATGAAGAGTCATAGGTGATAAGAAGAGTCTCCCCCTGAGAAAGACCAATAATCATGTATATATACACCTATCATGATAATGGAAAACACATCAAAATGTGGATTTAATTTTATGTCCACTCATGGCCTGACAGTGCCCGGTTAACTCCCATTAGTTATTTCCCTGGGCGTTTAAGAAAACACTCAACCTCACTGCTAGTCCTTATGCGTTCCTGATCGATTCTCTATGATTGAAATCGTCCTCCGTGCGTTAGATATCCTTGGTCTGATTAAACTCTATTCTCTCTGAAAATCCGTCGACGGGAATTATCGGTATCTATCCCTGCATTCATATAATCCAAAGAAACAAGTGAAAGGTTGTCATCGTCTTACTAAACCGCAATCTTCTCTGTAAACCCTAATTTCGTTGCATTGTGTGCCTCGACCACAATCTGACTGCACCACACACTTGTCAACCATCTCTTTGGTATCATTCGTTCTCCATCCGCCCAACCATCTCTTTGGTATCAACTTGCAACCACTCTCTCACACAGAATCAACGCCCAAACTGGTGTGAAAATGGAGGGTTGTTGTTGCTTGTAAACCCTAGATTCCCTCACGTTGATGCTGAGAAAGGCGAGTGGTACTCCTATCCTAGCACGGGTTGCATCCACGACGCATTGGTATCTCCAATAGATGCACTAGTTCATAGAATAGGGATGTTTCATTCCCTGTGGTCGACATAGCTGGTAGAGCATTGAGGCAATTGAGTGAGAAACATAAAGTCGAGCAAAGGAATGTTGGTTTAGCATTTCTTTCAGGTATTGTTTTTAAGTGACACCTTGAAATCATAGTTGAGTCACCTCGGATGAACTCGTTTTGATTGGAGCATTGAAAGGTGTAGTTTGTCAAAGATTGTCGACCTCGGTTGGTATATAACAAATATGACTCATTTTTTATAGTTGTATTACAAATGAGATATTTCATGGTTATGATGGTGGTTTCTCATGGTTCATAAACGCTTATCTACAATGGAGTTTGGGAATTTTCTTCCATGAGTAGATCATTACCAGATTTGTTTGTGGAAACCATGTTGTTTCATTCGAGCAAAGGAGAAGATCTCTTTGCTTAAGTTTCATTGTATTTTCATTTGTTAATGTATGCGTGAAGATAAAACACGATGCACTCTTATTTCTCTTATATCAGCAAATGCCTCTGCATGTGGGGCTTCCAACACTCTAGTTTTTGGACAACAAAGAGGCAATAAGAAAATACACAAAAAGAAGAAGCTCAGAAGAAGCAGGGGGTTGGCATAATCCCTGTGGAAAATTTGATCTTCAATGTTCACATGAAGCCACCGACTCCAGAATTTCATGGGAGAAGATCAAATAAAGGCAAAATCGGAAAGAAGACAAAGGTAAAACTTCAGAACCAACTGAAGGTAAAACACATGTTCATTACATAGTCATCCATTGCAATATAGGACATTGTTGAACACTTCACTTGCTTCTTGGGGAGATGCATGGTTTCTTGACACAAGCGCAACATCTCACATGACATTTCGAAGAGATTTCTTCGAAGACTTCAATGACAATGTAGATGGTATAGTGTACTTTTCTTATAGATCAAGTCTCAAACCTTCGAGAATGAGCACCATTAGGCTTAAGTTGCATGGACTCCCGGATTTTCTTTTGCACAATGTACTCTATATTCTTGAGTTGCAAAGATGTTTGTTGTCCCTTGTGCACATCATACAGCAAAGCCACTTTGTTCATATGATCGGTGTCAAAGTTGAAATACGAAAGGATTATGATAACATGCTTATTATGACCGGAAGACTCTTGAAGTTGAATGGGACATCTGCCCATACACACACTATTACATACCTCTCTCATCATGACCCAGGTATAATCCAATCTAGTCTTTTGTGTCATGCTAGATTTGGCCATATTAATTATGATATTCTTTGTTTGTTGAGAAAGAATGGTGTTTCAAGTTTGCCTACTATTTCCTAGGAAATTGAAGCAATGTGATGCTTGCATCCTTGGAAAACACAGCGAACAACCCTTTCATGATTCTACTTCCAGAGCATGTAGAAAAGTTGATTTGATTCATTATGACTTGTGCAATCCTATGCATGTTCCTTCTGCAAATGGAAACAAATATATCATGACTTTTATTGATGATTACACTAGAATGTGTTGGGTGTACTTGCTAAAAGATAAATCACAAGCTTTTGAAACATTTAAAAATTTCCATGTATGGATTCAAAATGAAGCTCAGTCTCGTATTGGCTCTCTTCACACTGATAATGGAAGAGAATATACTTCTAATGAATTTGAAAGCTACCTTCGCCAACATGGGATCAAACATCAAACCACAGTTCCATACAATCCACAACAAAATGGTGTGGTTGAACGAATGAACAAGACTCTTAAATATGGTATGTTCCATGATGTTTTTCAAGAATGTTAAATTGATTTTTTGGGCTGATGCAATTCTATGTGCATTTTATGTCAAAAACAAGGGTCCATCTCATGTTCTTAAAAACAAGACTGCATATGAAATGTGGTATGGCCACATTCCTTCGGTGAAACATCTCAAGGTCTTTGGTTCCACCTTCCTAAGGAGCAAAGAAGCAAGCTTGATGCCAGGAATCAGAAGTGCATCTTCTTGGGGTATTCAAATACCACCAAGGGGTGTTGTCTTTATGATGAGACAAACAAGTTATGCATCCTTTCCAGAGACGTACTCTTTCTTGAATCCTCCAAGAAAGACGAAATTGTTGATAGGCAGTTTGATCATTTGGAAAGATTCACCCGTGTAAAGACATATCATGAATTTGATGATTAGATTCCACATCTTGAAGGCGGGTCCCTATCTTGGGTCAATCTCTAGAATCTCCTTTCATCAGAACCTGACGTTCAGTTGGATGATGTGATCGAGAGGATTGAAAAGCTTAGGCTTGATGAGAACTCAACACCATCTCAATCAGCTGAGCAACCTAGACCATCTCAGAAAGGTCCACCAAAATGGCTTACAAAAGCACTTGAAAGTACTCATCCTAATGAGGTCGTGAAGACGGGAACGATATTGTCGTCAAAACAAGATGGAGGTAATATAGATAATGCAAACTCAGATGATATAGATGACATGGATGTTTTATATGATTGTGATTTGAATTTATCTACTAATCTTGAACCAACTTCATTTAAAGACGTCGCTTCTCATCAAGAATTGGACATGGAAGTTGGTGGATCCTCCATTTGGAACCAAACCAATCAGTTGCAAGTGGGTATTCAAAAACAAGTACAAATCAGATGGTTCACTTGACAAGCACAAAGCAAGGCTTATGGAAAAAGGATTTGCATAGAAAGAAGGTGTTGATTATGAGGAAACTTTTGCCCCCACAGTGAAATGAACTACCATCTGAACTCTATTTTCCATGGCAGCACATGATGGATGGAAAATTCATCAAATGAATGTGAAGACTTCTTTCTTGAATGGAGACTTGAAAGAGAATGTGTTCATGTCTCAACCAGAAGGCTTTGTTGTGAAGGGACAAGAACATAAGGTATGCAAGCTCATCAAATCCGTATATGGCTTGAAACAAGCACCGCTAGCATGGTATGAAAATTTAACTAAGCATCTTCTGAAATTAAATTTCAAGCATTTCAATCTTAACGATGCAACTTTGTTTGTCAAAAAAGTTGGAAAAATGGTTGTATATCTTATTGATAATAGGTAACAATGAGAGCTACATTACATCCATAAAGAAAAAGTTGAATAAAGACTTCGAGATGAAAAAATTGGGACATCTTCACTACTATTTGGGCATTGAAGTGATTCAAAATCCAAAATACATATTCATCTCCCAAAAGAAGCACATTGGAGAATTGTTGAACAAGTTTGGCATGGTTGAGTGCAATCATGTTTCTTCTCCAATGGAACAAAATTTGAAACTCACATCAAAAGAAGGGAATGAATTTGAGGATGCAACCAAGTATTGACAACTTGTGGGAAGACTTATCTATCTTATTACCACTAGACCAGACATTTCATTTGTTGTTGGGATTCTTTCCAAGTTCGTGCAAAAGCCTTGTGAAGGACATTGGTATGTTGCAAAAAGAGTTCTAAAATATTTGAAAGGAACTCGAGATTTTGGACTCAGGTATTCCTTCAACCTAATCAGATATTTTGATTCAGACTTGACGGAGATAAGGAAAATGGAGTATCAACTTCAAGTTATCTCATGAGTCTTTGATCAATAATTGTCTCCTGTAGATCACGCAAATAGACAGTTCTAACAGATTCCACAACAGAGGTAGAATATGTGGTAGAAGTGACGAAGGAGATTGTGTGGCTCGGGAAAAAAATTGAATATTTGCAGGAGAAACGTGCGAATTCTACTCCTCTTCTAGTTGACAATACTTCTACAATCAAATTGGCCGAGAATCCCAAATTCCATAATTGAACTAAGCACATTAACACAAAGTATCATCTAATTAGATAATCATGTAGAGGCCAAGACTATTCACTTGAGACGTTCCACAAATGAGAAAATTGTGAACATCTTCACCAAAGCGCTTGGAAGAGAAAAATTTGAGAAGTTCAAAATGATGCTTGGACTCACACACACCCCTTCGGATTAAGGGGGGAATGTTGGACATGTAATCCTTGGGATTGTGTTACTTGTAACATAAGTTGTAAATATGAATAGTCGTAGTTGTAAATAAGAAATTCTAATGATCAAATTGATAGAAGAGTAGTAGAATTCCATGATAGTACATATCAAATGAAGTCAAAATTGGAAGCAATGTGTATGCAACTACACCTAGAAGAATAGTTAACCTGAAAAGATGGAACTATAAGTATAGTGAGACGGGGATTATAAGAGAGGAAGGTTTCTAAGTTTTGATCTCCAATGTTAGATGTTAGCAGTATATATATAACTTAGTAAGCATCCCATGAAGTTACCTTATGGAGGAAGAACAAAGGATGAACTTGCAATTTTTTTAATGACAATATTGAATGGTAGACTTTGTAACCATAACCAACTTGGAAGGATGAGATGAACCAATGAAGTTAGATTAATGGGATAATAATGTAGGCCATTAAATAACAAACTCATAAGTGTCTATAAGATAGGAATAAAGTAAACCAGTTGGAAATTATGAAAATTCTACAAGAAAATGGGGTCAAACACCTTAGCATAAAGGCAGTACTCTCATAGCTAGTCAAAGATTAGTGGTAACAACAATGTGGAAGGTTTAGGATTGGAGCAGTTAGTTAAATCTCATATCATTCCCTTGAGGAGGACACCTAATGGATAACATTGAAGTGCTAGGGGGATTATGAAAATGAAATATATCTTAGGACTAATTTATGTGATGATAATGAAGGGGTGTCTCTCTCTAAAATGGAAGCTCTCTTAAGGATATTGATGAGTGGCTTGAGCAATCTAAATGATGCGGAAGGATAATTGGTTGGGGTCATAGTGATGACCTATATAGTTTTAAAAGTGTCAAGATAGGAAGTTATGAACTAGAACACTTCTAATTAGTGAGGGATGACAAGTGATACAACAAGAAAGGGTTTAAATATTCAAGGATAACAACTATCTATTTTTGGCAAAGGAAATGGACTATGTGATAGGTTGTCTTAGAGACTAATGAGCAAACATCTAGCATGAAGAGTAAGAAGCTTGTATTTCAATGATTGGTTGTGTATTGGATTAGATGAGCTAATTCTTCTAAGGGTGAACAATGATAGTTCTTAGGTGATGGATAAATCATTAGGGCTTAACCATTCTTTCATGTACATGGATTAAGCATGACATAAAACTTAAATAATGATGACTTAGTATTTCCATGCATTTGAGTATAGTGGTCCTTGAATGAATAAACCAAATATGTAAAGTGACGTAAGAACATTGGGCAATGAGCAAAATATATATGAAATTGAGAATTTAAATATCGATGATTTACGGCATGCTAATACAGCCAGTGATAGCTTGGTGTTGGTGTTGGTGATAGCTTGGTGATAGCCAGTGATAGCTTGGTGTTGTGTTGGTGATAGCACTAGATGATGGGGGCTAACTTGAAGGTTATCTATGCATTTAGATAAGGAAAATATGTGAAAGCATTAACTTACTAATACGGTGACCATACATAACCCATAAATTGTCAAAATTCTTATTGGAAGAAGAGGAAATGATAATTAGAAAACGATCAATATTTGGATGATTACATACAACTCATGATCCTTTGTAGAGTTAGCGTGCGACAAACCAATGAGATCCATGTACTAGATCGATGTTTCAATGATAATACTTACATTGGATATAAAAGTTGGTATTCATTGTCTATTTATGGATGCGATCTAATTTTTATTTTATTGATGAATCCTGATAAGAACACTCGTGACGTTTTTATTGATCTACATGTGATATGTGTTGATATTATTATCATATTCATGTTGTTATTCTATGATGTATTCTAATTTGTAGTTCCATTTATTATGTTGATGTAATGTTATATATCTTTGATAAATATATGTTGAATCAAGGGTCACTCACTCTTCACTGTCGTCAACTCACCTCCATTCCATAATAACACTTCTTCTCCACGACTTTGATTCAATCCAATTCTTCACGTTCAATTATCGCACCAATCATGAGAGCCAATCAAGGAGTCTTAGAAGTGCTAGAGGCACTAAAAATTTTCATAGGGAGAAGAGCACTCCCATTTCACCCTTATGGCATAAGAGGGAAAGGTCATTAATAAACTTTCAAGTGTCGAGGGGGTGATTAATGGTGTCATGGAATGGGAGAGGTGACTCCCTCTACTCTTCCCAACTCCACATGGAGACTAAAGTCACATCGTCCCTTTGTTATTGAATCTAGAGCGAGTGGTTATACATCAAATGGTAGGAAACCTCAAGACATTCCTATCTTCAACCTTTGATGGTCACTTGTGTAAAGCATACTCTTCCTATCTAGGAGAAATGACTCCTAAGTTCACGTACCATGAATCAAGATTCACATAGGAGGTTTCCCTCTAAAATTTACACTTCTCTATATCATTTGTGATGTAAATGATTCTATCTATCGAGAGTGGTCTAAAGAAAGGAGAGTTCCTCACTAAATTCTAGTTTGGGTTATGATCTAGAGTATTTGATAGTGTTAAGAGTCCATGGAAAGATGTACATGTTACTCAATGTCCCTTGAGGATGTAGCAAAGGTCAGAAGGAGAGTATAGCACAGCGTGCAGCCATAGGAGCAATGCAATTCAAACTCACCAACACGGCTGAAAAAGATGGAAATGTGGAGGCCACAGACAAACTCCTAGTTTTATACCCAAAAAGCAAGGACACTACAAAGCAAACCACATGGACTACTCCCAAATACTTCTATAATCACGTGGGAATATATCAAAAGGGAAAGTTTGCACTGCACCCAACCTCCCACAAAAAAACTATAACACAGTTAGTGATCTATACTCAAGGTTCATTGGATACTTTCCCATGGATTGTTAGGAATATCTTTCCCAAATGAACATGAGAACGAATTGAAAAGTATATGTGAGAGAAGAAATGCAACACAAGTGAGAGGGAAATTTTAGCATTAATTTCCATATAAAACTTTAAGCAAGGAATAGCAAAAAATAAATTATTTTAAAAATGAGAGAATTTTTCACAATATCAATCTCCCCAAAGATTTTTCCTCCCTTGAAAGTTGTCGATGTCTACTAGTATACACTATAGTATGTGTTGGTATGCTTGTGATCATCCATCAATTTCATCCATTTTCTTACAATGAATATTACATTAATAATGTGTACTCAAATCCTCTCCCACAAGTAAAAACCAACATTAAGATAGTAATCCCAATTTAAAATTGCAAGCAATTATAAAAAATGATAAGGATGATAATATGAACAAGGATAATTCTTCTCCTTCCCTTTATTTTATCTCCTTCATCCCTAAACCATATGAAGAATATAATTCATATGAAAAGAGTGACATATGGTCTCCTCACCTTTATCATTCATTGTGTTTGCAAGGCTTTCAACTATTCTTGAGATCAACCCATTACCTTTGAAGAGTTTCTTGATTTATTCTTCTACTTATTTTATGAATTTTCATCATCGATCATTTATCTAAACCCACACTGGGGGGTCGGATATCATGTAATCACAATCAATGTAAAAAGCCTCCTAACCCACAGATTCATAAGGCTCCAGCTCACCCATTGTCCAATCCAATGTTTAATCATCCCCTATGTCTCTCAACTTAAAGATACCTTGCACCTCACCCATTGTCCAATCCAATGTCTAAGCATCTCCTATGTCTCTCAACTTAAAGATACCTACCATTTCAAGAAAAAAATGAGCAACTATTTTACTCCATAGAAAATGAGACATAAAGAACATGTCAAATTTCAAGCATATACACTCTTTAAATTTCAATTTTTTTATATGTTATGAAAATGGACATAAAGAACATGTCAATTTTTAAGCATAAACATTCTTTAAATTTCAAATTTTTTATATGTTATGAAAATGTATTGAACAAGATTGGAAGAGAAAATGGGGAAGATTTGTAATTTACAAGATGCAAATATCATATTTTTTTATATGTTATGAAAATGTATTGAACGAGATTGGAAAAGAAAATCGGGAAGATTTGTAATTTACAAGATGCAAATATCAAATTTCATATGATAACTTTATTATGTATAAAAATTTTGAACTCCTCTCTTTCACCCATCTTATTTATACCAGTGACATTTTCTTAAATGCATGATATACTTAAAATTAGTTTACACCCAAATTTATCTTTATGCAATTGCACAAATGTATTTGAACTTAAAATTCCACCCAATACAAATCTTCTATACCACCTTAGTTACTATTTGAACCTTGATGACATGCAAGTAGAGAATAGTATGTTTAAAAACACAGATTTGTCTTCAACATCTTAAAGTTTCAAAATGATTTTACATGTGTCAATTATTCATATATCTTAGAAAGGGGTAAAAAATGAGTTAGGAGTGCACAACTTCAACACTCCTCTTAGATCCATCTAATCCAAACTTGGGAAGAAAATTGTCATCAAAATAACTACCTATTGCCAGATTATCATTAGCTATTTTTCCCAACACAATTAGGTTCAATCATGTCAAAAGACTAATGGAAAAAGCATGGCTTCAAAATCATGTAGTTTTGTAATGTATATATAGCAACACTATCATTCCCACAACAATGACCCCAAAAATAGAAGACATGCATATTTTACTTCAAAAGAATTATAACGATTTTGATGATCCTATACTAATTAAGATAACATAATGGAACCACTAATTATCCAAAGAAATTGTTCACGAGGAGAGTAGCTCTCAACCATCTAAACTAAAAAATTAATAGCAATATAGTCAAAACCCAAATACTTATCCAATGTGGCAAAAAGTCATTATCTTTTAGCTATTTTTCCGACTAATACCACCAGGTCATGAATATATAGATGCCCCCCTTTGCATCATTTTAATTTAGAATGGATGTTTAGAAAATAAACTTGAATATATAGATGCCCCCCTTTGCATCATTTTAATTTAGAATGGATGTTTAGAAAATAAACTTGCCAAAGAAATTATTGGTACCAAATGGAAATACACTAGAGGTTGGTCCCAAATGGAAAAAAACTAGAGGTCTAAGGTCTTTACCTCGTCTCTGTGTTGGTCCTTTCATCCTTTCCTTTCTAATTAGTTGATAAATGCTATGGAATAGCATACATAGACAATGTCCAATTCGAATGAATTTAGTTGATAAATGCTATGGAATACCATACATAGACAATGTCCCATTCGAAGGAATTTTAACATTTTCGATGTTTGATGTTTGTCTCTTTCTTGGTGTTTATCTTCATCATAAATAACAATTGCTTCATGCTTTCACAAATACATGTGCTTCAAAATTGGCATTACTACAATACGTGAAAATTTACATTAATAATCGACAAACCATAAGCTAGAGTATACCAAAACAGCACACTAGAGTATACGAAACGGCACTGCATCCCAACTTAACACTTGACCATTAATTAATGATACAAGTTCAAAAAATCCAAACTTTTTGCCATTAAATACTGAAAAGTCTTTAACTGCCATCTCCTTAATCTAAATGGGGTGTGTAGAAAATAATCTTGCCAAATAAGTATGACGATTGGTCCCAAAAGAAGGGAAAACAAAACAAGAACAACAAGATGTCCAAAAATAGAATACATAAAAAGCACCAGACATTGAGGTGGAGTAACCTAATTTGACTAAGGAAAAAGCAGTGAACAGATATCCAACATTGAGAGCAAATTCAGAAGAGAAGTTAAGCCTGCCTTTGATTATCTTTTTTCTAGCAGCTTTGCTAGTTGCTTTTGAGTATTTATCCATTTTGTAATATATCAAAATAGTAAATAAAGGTATATTTGTCAGTAATTGAACAGAAGTGGGGCTTCTAATATTTGTGATTCATAAACATAAAAAACAAACATGAAGATTGTTGTAGAGCGTCAGAAACAGTGAAAAAGGCTGCAAACACACAACTGCACAAAATGAGCATTTTCTTGATCCAATTTCACAAAAAGGTTTCCACGGCAGCAGTTGGAATATTTAAAGATGTTCGCAGTGTCATCTCATAATCCTTACAACAGAACACCTTTATAATTACAAAATCATTTTTTCAAAGAGAGCCAAAAACAAGAAAAAAATGCATTCCAGTCTGGTAGAGACTGGATAAGATAAGATATTAAAATCCAACAATTCACCACAAAAGTGGGTCAATGGAATGGGACTGCTGAGCACAATGGTACCAATAGAAAGTGGGAGCACAATAACAGCTCCTATATCAAGCACTCAACTGTGTACATTTTAACAGAATATGAAACACAATGAAAATTTCATCCTACTTATTACAGAACACCTTTATAATTACAAATTCATTTTTTAAAAAGAGCCAAAAACAAGAAAAAAATGCATTCCAGTCTGCTAGAGACTGGATAAGATAAGATATTAAAATCCAACAATTCACCACAAAAGTGGGTCAATGGAATGGGACTGCTGAGCACAATGGTACCAATAGAAAGTGGGAGCACAATAACAGCTCCTATATTAAGCACTCCACTGTGTACTTTTTAACAGAATATGAAACATAATGAAAATTTCATCCTACATCTGTAATAAAATTGTTCAAAAATAGGAAACTAGAATCTGAAACCAGTATTGGGCAGATCATTGAACAATAAACAAACAATAAAATACAAAGCTCTAGGATTTATGATGCAAGTTTTCCAAATAACAGTGTTTATGGCAACCACAATAACTAGGGCTACGGTCTGATCCTAGACCATGACTAGGATTCCACGCCACATGTGCTTCATATATGCAGGTAGACATATAGACTAGATAACAAATGGTTGGGCCTGTTACAGCTGAGAAGGGGCCTTTTGGAAGCAAAGAGACATGGTACTCAAGCATGTTTTGAATCTTTGCTTTGGGTTTGTTGCAGAGGTCCCATGAAGTGTGCTGGAGATAGAAGGATATTATTCCATTTTGATATGCTTAACCTGTCAAATCTCTATGCCCACTCCCCTCCAGCGTCGTAGCTCTGAAAGGAAACACAATCGTTTGCTTCTAAGGAAACAAAAAGCTATTACACCAAACAAAAAAATGGAAAATACATAAACATGAACTAACCTATAATAGTAGGTATATTTGCACTCAAAAATCATGATTGCAATGATCTGCTTATTCCGGCAGAAGTTTACATCAAGTCAGATTAGTTGCCAGAATTATAGTTCCCAGAGAAATAATGCATGACAAGTTCCCAAAACTAACAAAAGAATGGATGCATGGCTACATAACAGGGCTGAGATTAATGTTAATATTTTGGAGCTCACGCCTTTGCATAGGAAGCATGTGAACAAACAGGACAAATAGCACGCAAGTTGAAACAAATAATACATAAACAAACTGCATATTTTAAATTACACCTGTGCTAATCATATGTGCTAAATAAACTTGAACTGCACAGAATGCCAGGAAATCATAGTCAACTTCTGAACATTCCTGCAGAAGCTACAACAAAATCTTCAATGTAAAATTCTTTACCCTATCTCATACAGTAAACAACTTACAACGGATGAAACAAGTAACCAAAATACAGATTTCAATGCTCCTCAAAATACGAGGCATCCTTGGAAACTTTGCCATGTTCAGATAAACCCCCAAATAGCAGCTTTACAGCAAACCTTACAAGCCTGAATTTGAAATACCTCCTTGCAACCCCCAAATAGCAATTTGACGGCAAAAGCTTACATGCCCCGAATAGATCTACTTTCTTGCTGTCTGCTTCAAACAGAAAAACCTTCATTCAATTTCTGCAATATTCATCAAACTTTGAGATTTTCATCTGTAGCTTTGGCTCCAACAACATTCCCTGAGAGGCAAAACATAAAGCTTATTATAAAGAATGAAAGGTTTAAAGCAGACTTCAAACCTTCTTCAAGATCCAGTAAAGAAAGAGGCAAAACTGAACTTCTAATGTGAAAAGTCATGATTTGTGAAGAAACATTTATTAAGTCTCAAGTTACCACGTGAAACAAAAAGACTGATAGTTCTATCTATAAATGCACTGATTTTGGCATTCTACATATTCACCTAAGTCACATGGTCTATGTTCTGTTTTCAAATTCAATGAAAATGAAATTCGAAAACAAATCCACACAACAAAAGATTTGCCATTATATTCAAGGGTTACATATATATATTAATTAATTATATAAATTTATTTTAAAATATATAATTTCATATCATATTATACATATACAAGTTAAATTTTATAGTGTGTGAGCCCCAAGCACCTTGACCGGTAGAGCAAGGACTAGGGTACACCATAAAACCTGTCCAGAATATCAGCCCTTCCGAATGCCCATACGGCATCAAACCTCTTGGCCACAATTATTCTGGCGAACAGATATTTCAACTAATGCAGAGCACAATAAAGTTCAGACGGCACAAAGACATTTCAACCCGTGCAGAGTAAAATGGAAATGAAGTCAGAGATACACACAGCACAAAAAACTGCTTATATCTATCCATCTAGAGCACAGATTACAGGCCAATAAACAGTCAAGACTAATTAACTACATTGCAACTTCACTCTCATATGCAGGCAGGTAGAAGAACCATCAACTTATATCTGTTAATATTTGATTACATTATCCAAATTTAATCTGCCACTTTTATATTCGCTGATTTTCAAATTTCGTTCATTAAATCCAGTGAATCCTGTGGCTTAGATATTAACCAAGCAATACCTGAACCCATCTTATCTTCATCTTCTAAATTATCTTCAGTGGTTACAGCCATTGCGACAGCTTTGGCTACAGCTTCACCTGGAGGGGGGTGATCAAACTTGCAAGTTGCACCATACTTGCAAGTTCCAGTTTTCATATAGAATGGGCAGGTAGCCTCACCCTGCAAACCATTCAATTCCAGAAATGTAAGGCAAATAGAGA
Organism: Picea engelmannii; assembly: GCA_009831015.1. NCBI lineage: Eukaryota > Viridiplantae > Streptophyta > Pinopsida > Pinales > Pinaceae > Picea > Picea engelmannii. Next base: position 48,940 of record ML821611.1, read on the forward strand.
AACATCGTGACTAATGAAACTTCAAATTAATATATGCATCTAATATAGCATTACGTCTTACACACCTCTCGTCTTGGAAAGCCTGCAAGAGTCAACTTCACAGGTGGCTGAGCACGGGCTGTGTCAAGTTCTCCTGGGGGAGGATGGTCAAATTTACAGTTTACACCATACTTGCAAACCCCAGTTTTCAGATAGAATGGGCAAATAGTTTCACCCTGTAAAATGGTATGATAGGATAAACCAAACAGCAACAATAAAAGGTCACTTCAGCAGAAATTTTTGCATTTTTGTGTTTAGATGTATACCTCTCTCCTTGGAAGGCCTGCAAGAGTCAGCTTCACAGATGGATCAGGTCTATTCAGAGGATGATGAAACTTGCACGAAGGTCCAAATTTGCATTCACCAGTTTTTATGTAGAACTGAACAATAAAAAACAGTCATAACTTAGTACACTAGAAAACAGCAAAGAGATGCACTCCAAATGTAACAAGAAAACTGCAAAGAGAAAATAGCAACACTTCAGACAACCAAGCACTTTTAGAAGAAAGGTGTACTAGCATAACATTAAATTTGAAGGAGAAAATAAAAAGATGAGGGAATCAAACAATTCAAAGTTCAGAAGACTGATATTCAAGGATATAAATTTTAAGACCGATGAAATCAGTGTTACAAATTTAAATGTATTCTACTTGGACACATTCATGCAAGAAACACATTACATGACCAACCACTAGGAGTAAAAATTCCATGGTACAGGCTTAACATGTCAATAGTCATAATAACAAATTTACAGACAGCGGGCTTTAGAATGTCATAAAGAAAGTACTTCAACATTAAGAACAAATCAATAGCAATCAATGATACCAACACATTAATGCTTTCTGCATCTAAAGCTGGGTCTGAAACAAAAATAATCTCCTACATGGCACCTTTAAAAGTAACATAAAAAATTAAGTGTTGAATACCGAAGCATATAAATCTTTGAATATGCTTGTCGATTTTGTTGATGCCTCAAAACATGAGGTTGCATCAAAATCATACGGTTTCTCAAGCAGCTTTCTCAAGGATGAAATGTAAACTCATAGCCTCGCCCCAAAGTATCTGACAAACCCAATAACTGAAAGTTTGACAAATTTTGAAGTAGTTTCCACAAAAGTGCATCAATTCTATACTGGGCATTTTGAACAAGTAATCTAACATGGCTGGGCATTTTGATCACAGAAGTAGGATAATATGCAATATGACCTAATATGCTACACTTCCTAAAATTCATGTTCTAAAACATGCCGCAAGACTTTCAAAACTCGTGTTCAAAAACATGCTGCAAGACAATTCTCAAGATGTTTTAATAGCTGGCCTTAATTTGTAGAGACATGAAACAAAGATAACCTTAAAAAATATCGAGAATGTTGACTGGGAAAAGTTAATTTGTTACAGAAGTCATCAAACATTTTGCAATATATAGCATTTCCTCTTAACAGAGGCTAGAAATGGCTATCAAAATCATTGAAATAGATATTGATTGCATAATAATTCATCACATATTTCATCTTTCATCCTTGTGTATTTGTATTCCACTCTTCAGAAAATCCTAGCCAAAGCACACATAAATGTATCTATGAACAAGGCAAACATTGAATTATAAATTACTCACTGTACATTCAGGCTCTCCAGGCCTCTGTGGAGGAATAGGAGCTCCTAAACTATGTTGAGGAAGCATCTGAAAACATTATATGAATAACAGTCAACATATAAGTAGAATATACAAGAGAAAAAATGGTGCAAAAAAGAGTACCTTTTATTAACCACAAAAACTCAACAAAAGAATAACACAAAGTCAGCATCAGAGATTTTGATAAAAATACAAAATGCTGGAACAAAATTACTCTGGAGTATACAAGGAGGCTACAACTTACCCCTGAATAACCAACTAAAGGTTGATCCTGGGCTGCAAATGGCATAATAGCTGGTGGGGCATTTACTACTAGATCATGAAATCAAGAAAAGGTATGTAGTTTAGTTACATTAAATATTGCTAGGTAGTTAAATTTGGCAATGGAAGTTTAACAAAATCCAGCATCTATATTTCTCTAATCAAGCTACAACTTACATATCCTATCAGGATGATTGTATCGGCAATTCGATCCAAATTTGCAGCTACACACATTAAACCACATCAAGTTAAATTAACAAGTAGGCTTTGTATAAAATATATGCCAATCAACATGTAAGCTTTGTATAAAATATATGCTAGTTTTAAACCAACACTTAAATAATATTATCACTCCATTTATTCATACATATATATTTGATAAAAGAAAAGGCATAACATTGTAGAATTACCTCCCTGTTTTGACATAAAATGGGCAATCTGGTTCACCCTGCAAGATCATAGCATCCATAATTATTAGAGCAAAATAAAACAAAATCATTCTTCAGATGTGAAAAGCACTGACAGCAAGCCCAAACAATGTCAACACAAAACCACAAGTAGACACAAAGGGAAATTAGACCAACTAGATACCAACATTTTACATTAAGCAAAACCCACAAGGAGAATACAACCAAAGTTCTTTATCATCGGAGAGATCTAGACAGTGCTAATGACCATATAACACAGTAACTTGGGCTGATGTGGACAGACAGAAATTTAACTTGTAATTACTGATGACAGACTCCACTATCCATACATTAAGCAATCAAACAAATACTTACAGGTCTTATTGGCAAGCCCTTGGTATTGTGCATGGTAGCAGGCTTTATAGCAGCTGCTATATTCTCTGTTTTCCCATTTACAACTCCAGAAACCCCTTGTCCCTCTGTTCCTACAGTTATAGCAGAATCCCCTTCCCCTTTGTGCTCTGATATTTTTAAAGATCCTCCTTTGTCTTTTGGATGATCAAACTTGCATTTGGCACCATACTTGCAAATACCTGTCTTGACAAAAAACTGTGTTCCACAACAAGAAATCCAATAAACCAACAGTTCGAAAAGAAAAAAATATAATCTGATTAGAAACAGATATATAGAACATGACAGCATAAAACTCATCACTAAGTAGCTTACAGCACACTCGGGCTCGCCAGGCCTCTCTGGTAGTGTAACAACATCAGAAGTAGCAGGTTTCACCTATAGAAGCAAGAACATATAAATTCAAAGACTGATTACATATCATATTAAATGGAAGACAAAAAAATGGATGAAAACAGACTGAATTGAGTACCTCGCTTCCATCAACATTCTCGTCTGATTTTAAAGTTGCCAACCTATCTTTTGGATGGTGGAACTTGCATTTTGAACCAAATTTGCAGATGCCAGTTTTCATATAATACTGAGTTCAATAATATGAGATCAATCAAACAACACAACAAAAAGCTAAATTATAATAATATCAAAATAAATCAAACACAAACAAAAGCTAAATTACAACAATATTGTAAGGATGTCAGCTAGAACAAAATAAAAATTTTGACTCGGTCTAACTTACAGGACACTCAGGCTCGCCTAGCCTCTCCGGCGGGGACTCACTGTTTGTGGCAACAGATGGCACCTGGAGCCACACAACAGATGCAAAATTACAAGTCCCGTCAAGTTAATCACATACTGTAAAACTGAACAGGCTCACTACTGAACTTACAGGATTGGATATACTGAATCAAAAATTACATCAAACCCACAACCTACGAAGGCATTCTTCAAACATCAAACCCATAAATCTTCCCAAAAACATTTTTCTTAAAACAAAAACAAAAAACACAATAAAAATAAAAATAAAAAAGGCAGTGTGGAGCCCTAAACCCCTAACTTTTTCCTATAAAGCAGCCCCTCTTCCATCCTAAAACACATAAATCTGAATTTTTCATAACAGTGAATTTCTGAGTTTTTGAGAGCAATTTAGAGCAAAATATATTTGGAAATTTGAATTTTCTATGTTTCTGGTTTATAGTTTTTTTGACAAGATATATATATATGTATATATGTATACATTTATATTTTTATATATGTTGATTTCCCATATCCAAATCCTGAATTTTCAAAAAAAATATGGCAGAATGTATATCCAGACCTGTATCTGTTTCCATGTAAACTTAGTTCAGGTCTTTTTAGGCATATATCTAAGTGGCCCATATACAACCTCAAATGGTAGCTTGCTATTTGTGTTTGTTCAGCCAGAATCCACCTCACGTACATACCTTGGAACTCCATGTCAGTTGAATGACATAAGCAACCATGGCCCATCATTTCATCAAATTAGAGTCTATATTTTATGTTGGATATATCAAACTCATTTATGAGTGGATGTTGTTTGGAGGGGATCCAATATCCTGATATGGATAAGTAATTCATTTAGCCCAGAAAAACATCGCATGGAAATTTGAATAACACGACTCCTTCAGTCAATCAAAATGGAAATAAGGGCATAAATAAACATAGACACACATGCACACAATGTTGAGACTTGAGACCAATGTCTCCATTTAAAAAATGTAAGCATTATTGTTTCTGATGAAGTGAAAGAACCACCCTTTCTTCTCTTTTTGGATAGATAGTTGACTGCCACTATTGTTCTTTTGGCTATTTATTTATCATTTGAGATTTGATCATATCATATTTCCTGCTGTTGTTTTCAGTTACTTGTGCAGTTGAAGCAGTGGTGCCACTAATTAGATACACAAACACTGCAAATAGGTACCAGAGAATTTGATTCCATTTTCCAGTTTATTCTTCCTTCTACTTCCCTTCTCTTATCGACAAACCCCGGTTGAATTTATTTGGGCTCACTGCAAATCGGTACCAGAGAATTTGATTCCTTTTTCCAGTTTATTCTCCCTTCTCCTTCCTTTCTCTTCTCCACAAACCCCAGTTGAATTTATTTGGGCTCTATTAGGGCTTGGTACCTTCAAGCATGACGACAGGGAGACACCCTGATGCACTCCCAAAAGATACAGTAGAGTTGATGTGTAGAGATCCTTCTGCTCGTGCTATAAGTTATAACTCTCTGATCCATTGTAGATCCACAATCTTGAATGACGTGACAATTTGATTTATATTATACACAGAAACATATGCAAGTATGCTGTTGCTGGCCTGCCAACTTAATTCATCCAATCAAAGCAACTCTCCTCCCTGAAGCCTCTCAATAGGTACCCCAAAAGCCCAGTAAATACAATCCTTCTGTTCGTGCTATAAGTTATAACTCTCTGATCCATTGTAGATATGCATTCTTGAATGTCATGACAATTTGATTTATATTACACACAGAAACATAAGCAAGTATGCTGTTGCTGGCCTGCCAACTTAATTCATCCAATTGAAGCAACTCTCTCCTTCTCCCTGAAGCAAGGCCCACTTGAATCTATTTGGGGTATCAGGGCTGGGGACCTTAATGCATGGGTTCATTCATGAATTTCACGACAATTTGATTTATCAGATGTTCCCATGCCAACTTGGCCACACCAGTTAATTTTATATGGGGTTTTAGAGATGGGCACCCTAATACATGAATAAACATTCATGATTTTCATAACAACTTGATCTATAATATTGTCCCAGGTTAATTCAGTCACCCAAGTTGATTTTATTTGGGGTATCAAAGCTACATACCTTAATGCATGGATTCACATTCATGAATTTCAGGACAATTTGATTTATATGATTGTCTACACACACAACTCTTGCTGGATGGCCAAGATATCCATCCAATAGAAGCACAACCTTCTCAATAGGTGGCAAGCCCCAGTTGGCTTTATTTGCACTCGGGAAATATGTAGCTTTAAAGCAAGAAAACTGAAGACAGTTACACTCTGATGCTCTCAACAAATATAACAGTATTTGTGCAGTGCCGTCAAGAAGGATAGAATCTTTGACATCATGCTATGTAAATGCTATTGTTGAGGAGTTCCTTCTGCTCACACTATAGCACTATCTGATTCATCCTGGATTAAATATTCTTGACTCTCAAGACAATTTAATTTATTGCATTTTCCCGGACCAATTCTGTTATATATGCAAATTTGCAGTCGATGGAGTAACTCACAAACCAAAGCAGAAATATATATACTTCAGAACTCGTAAATACTTATATCCATGTCGAAACAAATATCCATATGAGGGGAACATGGTCTATAGTATATACCTTTTGAACAGTTGGTCGTTACCTCAATAGCTCATGTCACCTTCAGCTCTTATTACATTCTACTCAGGATCATTGCACATATTATTTATGAAATGCCCTAAAACTAGGGAAAAAATGCATTGTGTGCATCCCCATAAATGTCCTCACATAGCCTACACAACAATGTAATCCCATTGACTACTTATGAATTTAAGTACTATTTTTTTCCCTGAACTGAAATCCCGAAATCTCAAAGATATTAGAAGCATTCAAATAATATGCTGGGTTATGGGCACTTTCATGAGTGTTTATGCCTGACAAATAACTGTACCATCCAAATAACAAAATATTTTTATGTATTTGCATTCAAGAAAACAACAGATTCAATAATTTGGCAAAAAGGCTAAAACATCAAATCCTAGTCAGGATGTACAGCTCTGCTTCAAGCACCCAACTTGGTATCGCAATAAACATATCAGAAAAATATTTAATAGAGTTTATAATATAAAAATCTGTTAGATTATAATATATTCTCAAACGTCAGTTTCTATTTTTATCTGTTCACCTTCCTGACACAATATTAGCAATTAGCAGTTTAATCATAGGGACTTGAAACAAGACGTTCACCACAGATCATAAAACTGCATACAAGCCATAACAATGGGGAAGATGAGAATGGTCAGAGAAATATGTATGATTAAAGGTATTGCACAATATGCAATTCATAAAATAAGGGTTTTTATTAAATAAGGAACGTATTGTAAGGGGAGAAGTATATACTACAATTGAAAGAAACTTGTATATCATTATATGCTAAAACTTTATATAAAATTAAGGGAAAACAAGGCACTGTAAGTACTAAGTTATAACTCAATATAATTTAATAGCAATACAGAGTTAACAGTCACCTCTTTCCAGTTTGGAATTCCACCAGCTGGAACCCAAAAGGGATGATCAAACTTGCAGTCAGCTCCAAATTTACAGGTTCTTGTCATCATATAGTGAGTACAATCCTTTTCTCCAGGTCGCTGAGGATAAATGGGCAAATCACTTGAACCGTCCATCCTAGGCCGCTTGGCCAATGCATTCACAGATGAAAGAGCTTCATTTTGCCCAAATGTGTTATGACTTCCCAGAAGAGTTTGTGAAACTATAAGGAGTAGAGAGAATATAGCATATAAAATATGGTAACAACAATCCATAATAGAAAATAGATAGTGATATATAAAAACATAAATAATAATAAAGAAATCAAATTACATAAAAAGAAATATGGAAAGGGTCAATAGTTACATATACAATACAAAAAAGCAAGTTACCACGGTAGTATGATGGCCATATACCAACATATATGTATAGCGTCACATCCAGCAAGTTCCAATAGTATAATTGTACCAATGCAACAGCAGAGAAAAAAGAAAATCAGTCAGATAAATATTTAATTACCTATCTTTAAATTATATCACTAATGTAATATATATTCTCCAGCCCTAAACTATCCTAACCAGAGGAGAGTAATTCAGTTCTCAGATATTGTCCAAAGCTACAGCCTTAAAACTCTTGTGACAGACTGCATAGTGAAATTGTACTATAATCTGTTAGATATTTCTACAGAGTGCTGCAAAACTTCCAACTTCCACCTACGTTTAAGCCTTGAAATATCCATTCAT
>ML821611.1:57466-70753 GCA_009831015.1 Picea engelmannii
AAGAGCACCCACCCCAGTTTCATTAATCAAAAACACACAGACCTCCAATGAAACATGGATTTCTGTCCATGTCTAGCCATCATCAACTACAACAGACTATTCAATATCAATCAACCTTCCATTACAATGTAACCTTCTAACTAATAAGAATGCAAGGCACGTAGGCCAGTTCAAACCTACTATTATTTAGGCTTGTTATAACAGAATAGTCATGATATAACTGTTCCAGGAGGTTTGTTATAACAGAATAGTCGTGTTATAACTGTTCCAGTAAGATTGTTATAAGACTATCCATTATCAAGCAACCTTCAATTACACTGTAACCTTCCAATTAATAAGAATGCAAACCAAGTAGGCTTATAACAAACTATTCATTATCAAGCAACCTTCAGATACATTATACCATTCCAACTAATAAGAATGAAAGGCAAGTTACTGGAATTGGAAAGAACAGTAGGGAATCTGGAAGGGATTCTCATTGTAAGGGGAGTCAAATATATAAATCACAAGCAATTTGTAGATGATACTCGTTTGATTGGAGGCACCTCAACTGTAATCACTGATAGATTCAAGAGAATCCTAAACCTGTGTCTTAATGCTTCAGAAGGTAAAATAAATAATGGTAAGAGTCATATCCATGGTCGGAACTGCTCTCACTTATTGTTAAGGTCAATTTCCAAAATTCTTGAATTCCCTAATGTTTTAGATTGGAGCTCCTTTAAATATCTTGAAATGCCCATATCTTTGGGAGCCCCCATATCTTTGGACTAGACTCATATTTTCCAGAAAATTAACAAGAAAATGCAGTCCCGGGGATCACATTGTATGGACCTGGCTATAGAAATACCCTCTTTAGAGGTGGTGAACACTGCAATTGAAGTGATGGTGTGTTATTCAAATTATTTTGACATTATTTGTAGATCTAATGGCATGTTGACTACTAAAAATCCCTACTGGATTGATATGCCTTGGTTGTAGTTCTTCAAAAAACGCCAATCCTACACTTATGCACAAAAGGGCTTTCCCATCATTGACTTTGATAATTGGGACAGAGTCATGGAAAGCGCTCACAGCATGTAGAAAAACTTGGATCTATCTATGCAGCCATCATAGTTTTATGAATAATGTTGATATATTGGACTCCAAAAATTGCAAATGCCTAAGTCAGAAACAGGCTACTTATAAGTTATCATCCATAAATATCATGGACCAATGGATGGTTGGGTTGCTGGTAGTTTATAAGACACGGCAACAAAAACAAACCATATATTATATAAAATAAGATCATTCTTGATAGATATAGGATACAACATTAGAAACATGCCGTCATAATGGGGATATGTGACAGTATTTTGTAGGAAATGAATAACTCAGCATGCAATTTAAAGAAGAAAATGTCGAAATTTTAACATGGTATTTGAGAAAATAATTATTTATTTAATTTTGAAACATGACATCAATAATTAAATAACTGGCCTTTGACATGTATTTTAAGGGAAGGCAACTATATAATCAGGGGGATGCTCTCTCGATTTGGATATAAATCAGTATATCTATTTTACTGCTACAGGATAATCTTGTATGATACACTAGTTTGCATTGTAAATAGATATGTGCAATTTTGGTGGAATAAACCAAACATCCAACTCTTTTGTAATCTCCCTAACTGCTGATTAGTATAGCTGCTAACTTATATGTGCATTAAACTAATATTTACTACATAATAGGCGATTTAAAAAACCAGCAAGAATCCACGAATTAACTTCAGAAAGAGAGATGGCGCATAGAAATGCATACCTTCTTCATTTGGACGCTTGACACCAGTCACTCCTCCAGGCATGGAACCGCGAGGTTCTGCTCCAGGCCACTGTGTCTGCTGCGGAGGAGAAACAAGACTTGATGAATGTCTGCTGGAAAAATAAGGACCAGTCGACCCGAAACCCGCCGCATCTCCACCCTTGTAGAAGGCCGTGTCGCTGCCATTCAAAAAGAGTGAGCTGTTGTGACCAGGATAGTACCTGGAGGAATCAGCCCTCTGTGTTGTATCCGAGGGCACGTACCTATCCATACCAAGTGATCCAAGTCGGTTCCCAGTTTCAGCAGGATGGCGCTCATTGGGAACACGGTCGCCGTACATGTAGCGCCCTCCTGACTTGTCAAGCTGCGTAGAGTTAGAAAACTGCTCTGCAGAGAAATACCGAGACTCCGCCGGAGGATCATAGGGCCTGGCTGGATACATGGGCGGCTCAAGAGCTCTGCTGCCGTTATAACCGAGTACAGGGTTTCCACGAGAAGCCGAACCCAGAGACTGTGTAGAGTTGTAAAGCTGGTGCCCCATATCCAATAACTACAACACCCAAGCACACTCGTATGCTACAATATACTGCTACAAACTTTCAAAACGTTTACACGGATGCATAAACTGACCCTGACTTCGGCAGCTGTCTGTCAAAACCCTAACCCTAGCCTTGTGCGCCGAAGCCAAGATAAACCAGAATCCCTCCTTCACGGGACAGAAAACAAAAGCCCCAGCAAATCCCTTGAGAAGAATGGGGACACCAAAAATCTTCGATCTTAAAGTATTTACCGCGACTTTTTTTTCTTTTCCCACTTTGGGTTTTCTCACAAACTTTCGAACCTTCGATCTCCCGCTCTGCACACCAAGTTAAAAAAAAGTGACGAACTCCAAATCTGAATGACGAAGGAAATGCCGCCTATCCTCTATCGATCAGAAGTAACCTCATTTAGCCGGCCTTCCTCGCCAAGGCAGAAACCCTAAACCCTTAAATCGAAGATATTTTGTTGCTAAACCTAGTATTTAAAAAACAGAAGCCAAAAGACAGAAGAACGGTCGGATACTAACTTTTTGAGCGCCGATTTCCGATTTGTAAAGCTTGAATGCCACATATTTCACCCACATGGAAGCTGAATATTATATATAGTGACTAACGAAATTTCCCTCGCTTCGTATCCTCATTAGCTAGTCTCTCCCTATATAGTGACTTTTGCTCTTCATTCTCACTATAGCTAATGTGGACCTTCTAACAAACCCCAAATTGCATTTGAATTCTAAATTTTAGTGACTCACATTCAAATTATTATTTTTGAAAACATAATTATTTAGTAAACATTATCATTTTTATTTTAATAACTCTAGTTAAAACTTAAATATAAATTTTGAATTTAATTAAAATTTGATATATTTAATGTAATAAAATGTTAATGTGGAATGAAAATCTTAACAAAGAATTTAAGAAAACTTTGTATAGACATTGGAAATAGAGATACGGAGGATGAACTAGTATGGCAACATAATCCACATGGGATTTTTATGCCGAAAGCAGGCTACATACAAATAAACATTGATAATCTCCACGAGGAACCTTCTTGGTGTTGGAAAGGGACCTGGAAAATAAAGTGTCCCTTAAAATCTCGTCTTTTCCCATGGTGCTTGATAAAAAACAAAGTGCCTACTTGGGACAAAATGAAGCACAGAGGCCTGGAAGGCCCAGGTTGGTGTCCACTATGCAAGGCCACTGAGGAATCTAGCATTCACCTCTTCCTTTGTTGTTCCTTTATACATTAGACATGGTCTGAATGTACAAGAGTTCTTCGATGGGACTGTATTTGGCAAGGACAAAACATTGAAGAGGCTTGGAGACAGTGGTTGCATGATCCCAAAAATTCTAATGTAAAAGTTCTTCCTCTGCTAATAAATTGGGGTGTGTGGTTGGCTTGGAACACGACCATCTTCAACGAGAAATCCTCCATTCCATAACTTATTATTGCACAAAGCCTTGGCATATTATCTCACTTCCCACAAGGGAAAGACGCTCCCTCGATTAGGCAGGTGTCGGAGGAAACAATGGATCGCTTGAGGCCTTAGGCATATTTTGATGGTGCCTCACAAAATGAGGGACAGTTGTGTGGTGGAGGAGTCGTCTTATATCTTTCAGGTTCCCACCATTTCAAAGTAAAAATGGGCTTGGGTCTTGGAATAAATAATTTTGTTGAACTGATGGCCTTAAAATTGTTATTAACTTTTGTTGGGGGAAAAGGGATATCGAATCTTCAAATCTTCGATGACTCAATGGTGGTCATAAATTGGATCAGGAAATCCCAAAAGTGTCACAATATCAGGCTTCTCCCTCTACTTGAAGAAGATTTTATTATTTTGGACACTTATACAAATTTCTCTATATGTCATGTATATAGGGAAAGAAATAGGGAAGCCGACAAACTCTCTAAGAAGGGTACTCACTTGGCTCATGGGCAGTGTAAAATAATTGAATTCAGAGAAGGAACAAATTTTGAATATTATCATCGACCATTTATAGAAACAAGGGGCCATGAAGGCCTTGGTTCATATAAATAATTCTCTACAGTTTTGTATTATGGCATTATTATAGATTAACTTGGAGTACTCTCTCATGGGTTTTGTTGACAGTCTATATCAGTTGGGTTTCCAGCAAACGGTATTTGGGTGCAGGCTTGCTTGTTAGCCATCTTTTGGAATGTATATATACAGGTGTCTATCTTTTGGCTTCATCATGTATTGATCTATCTTTTGTTGACCGTCTTTTTAGTTCCAGACTGATTTTCGGATATTATGGTAGGACCAATCTTAAGCCACCTCAGTGTATATTTATGGAAGCAGTAGTTGTGTGTTACTTTTATTGAATGTATGAAGCAAATGCACTCCTTATTAGGGGAGTTTGGTTTAGACTTTATTTTGCTCATGCCTTCCTTGGTAGGGGAGGAATGATAGACTAAATGCATGTCTCCACATGCATTTTTTCAGAATATAAATTTTCTTTCTTATTTGAAATAAAATTTATGCCTTTTTTTCTATGGAAAAAGAAAAGACAATAGAAATAAAGATTCTTGAAGTACATAATGATCTTTAAGGAATATTAATATTAAAGTGAAGAGGATATTGTCACATCTACAAAGAAAGATTTTCACTTTGAAATCAACTTTTAAATGGATAGAACTTTAAAAACATTGCATATTGATAATGTAAGCTCTTTAAAATATATAAAAGTAGATTTAAACTTTTACTTTTAACTTTTTCCTTTAGACCATATGACAATTGTTTATATTTTCGACCTAATTTTTCTAGCTATTTTGACTTTATCTATCATCTCTCTTCTTTCCTTCAATGGTTGTTGGCCTATCGTTCTCTTTAAATACATTTTTTAGCACTATTTTCCAACATATTAGCTTTGTTGTCCCTAATAATGGGTGAAGTGTCCACTCGAAATGTTCGACGTTTCAAAACTACACACACAGTTTTTATCGAGAAGAATTTCTAACATTATGACTAACTGTGGAAACTTACATTCTCAAGTTTCATATTTTCAAATTTTAATATTATACATGACACTCTTTTTTAAAATATATATTTTCACGCTTTATGCATTATAACGTTCCTTCATATTTTCCACCTAATTTTCCAATGAGATTTATAGTCTCAAATTTACAACAAAGTTTCAACTTTGAATATGGTATTTTCGTATTATCAGTCCCTGCCCTTTGGGCTATAAGGACTAATAGTAATTAGTTCACCACTTTTTCATTAGTCTGACATGCAAATCAATGAGCTTTTGTTGTTTTAACCTAAGGTTTTGAAAAATTTATACAATTTTCCCACTCATATTTCATTTTTTAGCCTAAGTTTGAAGTTTGAGGTCTTATTTGGCCTCATACCAAGGAAAGAGACCATTTTTTTGAAATAAACTTAGGAAAATTATCATATATTTACACTTAATTGCGATGAGGTCGATTAATGCTACACTTGAGGTTAGCATTAATTATAAACATTTGATGTTTGGATATGCATAGTCCATAGTATAACTCATATTTGTTATATAACCCAGTTGTTGTGTCTCATAGTGGTAGTTGGTGAGTTGCGACAACCCTCCACTTCCACTTGTATCTTGTATGTCCACAAGGGGAGGCGATGGTACACTTTTGAGCTTTTCATTCTAGCCAAAGGAATCAAGACACCATTACATTGCGTACTTGACCTCTATAAAATAGTTGATCAGTGAAGTGGACAAGGGGAGTCAATGGTATGCTTTTGAGCTTTGCATTATATTCGAAGGAATCAAGACGCCATTGCACTACGTACTTGACTTATGCAAAATAACTTGTCACTGAAATCAAATTTACGACAACTTACACTTGGACATAATTTATTTTCCTTCAATTTTATAGTAAATAAATTCCCCTCCTGTGAAAAAAAATACACAATACTTACCTCATTTGCCCTTCTTCATTATTGCAGGTAAACAATATCGAATTCCCAAATGGCCTCATGATTTGGAAATGGATTTTCATGTTTCGTAGCAGTTTGCTTCTTTCAACACTATAAGCATTTGCTTGATTGCCTTACTTCTCATTCCTTTGTCTTCATTGTGAATGTTGTTGGTGATATAGTTCGTGCAGTGTTGGGTTGTCGTTGGTCTTCGTTGTCTCTTTCCTTTCTCTTTTCACCACCCAACAAGCTCTCCTACTTCCTTCTATGGAAATATCTCCTTGTCTTGGAATAATCTATTCAAATTAAGGGAAAACTAGCTTGAAAGCCCCAACTCTAGATTTAATATAGCCCCTACTATTCTTATTTAAGGCTTGGGCTTGAAGCCCTGGATGGGGTGTCAACTTATCACACAGTCGGCGCCACATCAACACACCTCCCACCAACCCCATATTTGATGTTCAACAACGCTCATTAATGGTTGACAGACCCTCCTTCCAAGTAGACGCTCCACCTGGTCTTGATCTCATTCCTCGTGCGTGCGAAGGGTATGGGTCGTCGGCCCCTTCGGTACAACGAAATTAACACCCTCTCCATGGCACTCAAAGCTCTAAATATTTACTGCGACCCATGATTTTCTTTGTCATTTCATGTTCTGCATCCCTTCATCCTCCGTCTTTAGTTTCATGTTCTTTGGTCTTGCCTCTCCGGTGTGTGCTCTACCAGCGATATGTATCATGCCAATCACCATCATTTGTTGCTCTACTCCGTTCTGAGTTCATTGTCTTTTTTTCACAAGAATTTTGTTTTGTTCTGGTGCATTAACATGCCTCGTGAGAGAGGTCGACCAAAGAGAGTCGACAACCTTAGCTCGCGCCTCCAAGGTTGTGGTATACTAGACTCTAGCTCCACCACTTACAAGTGCCACTGCCTGTGCCACACAATCATGCAGCCCCGTACTGATTTCCCAACCACCTATGTTGATGTCAAGCTCAACCTCCCTCGTTCCCCGACCCCTGCACCCAACATTCATGTCCCCAACCCAGTCACTGATTCCAATGCCCACACTACCCCACCTCCTCATCCATGTTTCACTGAGATGTAGTGTGAGATTATCCGAGAGCTTCATAAGGACAACAACAAGCAAAAATTATAACAAGACCTAATGGAAAAGTGGTTAGATTGGCTAATGGATTCAGGAGCGGAAGACCCCCAGAAACATCATAGCGATGAGGAGCTCCTTCGGGCCATCATGACTCCAAAATGGGCAGAGTCATCCAGGCATGTGTTTCCCTACAATAATCTCCCCAAGTAGCTTTCATGTTAGGTTACATTTTGGTTTTGTTAGTTTTTGCTTGGCCTGGTAGTCTACAACACCAATTGGGTGTAATCAACCACCTTGGTTGTTGTTTAAGTTAAACTATGTAATTATGTCAAGTTTAAGTTGTCATAGTGAAATATTATGGAACTTCAACACTTGGTGGGGGGTTGGTTTCCTTTGTTGGCAGCCTCAACACTAGTGTCAATGATATTTTTTGTATTCTCCATTTATAAAAGGTAATACAATAGCTAGCTTACAAAAATAAGGCTTGGGGTTGAAGCCTATCGGATTCGAGTAAACGATTCGCCTTCATTCAGTACTTCTTGGGTCGGTGATCCAACAACAAAGAAGAGTTGGAATTCGATTGGGTCAAGCGAGGTTGAGCGGGTGCATAAATGGTCTCTCCCTCTTGTGTCAGTCAAGGGTTGGCTCTACATTATCGAAAAGGAAGAATTGGGGCCATGAAAAGACTTGTGTGGGGTCAGACCTCCTTGGACTTGTCTAGACCTATCTATCTTAATAACCTTGCTCACCTCTAATGATTTCCTTCCTTCAAGCTAGCTGGTCAGAACTCTTGTCTCTGTGCGCACCTTTGTCTCTCTTGCCTTTTTCCCTAATGACTCTTGGCTTTGGGGTTCTCACCCTCCTACATTGGATTGCAAGCAAGTTGTTCAAGTCCGATAGTTGCAACTTCGCTTCACAAATATCTATGGTATGTTGATGAGTGTCCATGAATAGTCCACCGAACATGATAAGGGACTTCTTCGCATGTTTGTCAATGACTACAATGCTGGGCTAAGGAAATACCTTGTATTATTCCAACAAAAATGAATGAGGAAAAACTTTTAGAGATTACCTACATGATTCCAACAAAAATGGATAGGGAAAACCTTTTAGAGATTATATCATACACTAGATTGAAGCTCAGGATTACGATGCAATGTACAATAGGTGCTCACCTCGGGCTTTGAACTTGCAACACTATTGTTATAAGCCCTCCTTACCTGCAACAGCCCTTGAGAAAATGTATTTCCTCAAATTACCTTCATGGATTCCATGTGTCCACTTGCAAAGAACATGTGTTGAGGTTTTGTCATGTGTCCACTTGCAAAGAAGAGTGTTGATCTCCCTTCACGTCATCCTATCAATACATTAAAAGGTTTATTAATCATGCAAATTATGAATGTAAGACAATTATCCACAGTGAGTTTGTAGAAGTTCATGATTTTATATTTATCTTTTTAAAACATTGTAAATTAATAAATATTGAAAGTCGACGATTCAAGAAAATCTGAACTTTTAACAAATCAAGGCAATTCAAACTTTAATAAATCATGATTGTATAGAGTTTTTTTTTTAATCTATATTGTGGATGATTTGGGGGAATCTGAACTTTTCCCTTGAATGACACGCTAATGTAAACAAATGATAAGCAAGTAGCATTGGAGTAGTATTGACCATATTTTGAATAGTTAAAGTTGTAAGTCGACAACAAGTGTTGCATTCCAACTTTGTCTATGTTGAATAATTAGTTTGAAAATATATAAGAACAAGTTTGAAGATATATATTGAAAATATATAAGATATATGTAAGAAAAAGTTTGAAAATATATAAGGTTTATTGTGTATATAAATTATTTTTCAAGATATGTCACAATTAACAATATTGTCTAACGAAAATCTGTATGTTATAATATGATAACCCGTTTAATTGAATGCATAAAAGACAATTCAGTATTCATTTTTATTAGTCCTTTGATTGATTATGCTCTTGTAGACTCCTGTGGGAACATGTCTATACTGCATAAAAGGAAATTAATATGTCAATTCACCATTCCTATATATATAAATTGAATATTTTACCGTTAAATATTTTAACAATTAAGTGTTTAATGCTTGTCCAATATGATACACTTATCAAAGTTGTTTTTGAATTTATATATTTTCAAAATGTAAAACTTCTAGATTTTTGTCGTTACAAAACCATGGTTGGTGACAGGTGAGTTATTTGAACAATCAGTAGAAAATTCAAGCATTTTTTATTCTTAGTCACTGCATTGTTCAATTATCCTAGTTTCCCTGAAAAAAATGAAATTCTACGAATTTTATATCATCCTCATCAAATTCGTTCAAACAATCAATTGGATTAAAAAATAAACAAAAATACTTTGTTTGAACTTATTTAAGAAATTTGTTTTAGTTGTTGACATATGTTTCGAGCGAAGGAATTGCACCTGCAACCATTACTTATTAAACAAGGTAGTAAACAACTAGAACTGTTGTTATCTTTGGAATAGGTTTTCAATCTGGAATAATAAGAATCGCTCGAAGTGCTATTATCTTTGGAATAGGTTCTCAATCTGGAATTGTAAGAATCGTGGGATCTCCCTGGGTTGGTTTAAAGCCACTATATCCTTAGCTAAAAGAAACATTGTAACCTCCCGTAAATCGCTAAGATTAGGGATAGTAAGAAAAAAAACAAGCACCTCCCTCCCCTAGTTTGTTTTTTGAATTGTTATCCCTTTCCCCTAACCATCTGGAATTAGAAAGAATGCCTTACCTGCACCTCACATACATAACCCTATAATACAACGAACCCTACTTTCACAACTCACGCTTCACTAACCAATCAAACTTTGACTAATATGTGCATTACACACTGTTGTCAGGCATACAACCACTTGAGAAGCACTTTGGTAAGAGAGTTATGGATTGATAAGGCTATGACTCTAATCAAATAATGCATGTAGGTATTATCCATTTTCCCATAACTATTGGTTCTCATACTGGTTAGGTGTTTATCATGGGTCTGGCAAAGCCAATGAATCTAACCATTATAAGGTGCTTTAGCTTTGTCTACACCCACCATATGAAAGTTGGCACCCACGATAGTGGGAGTATAAGATTCAAGGTGGAATACAAGATTTTTATTCCTTGTTCTATTGCATTTCCTAATAAAGGTAACGACCTATTTTGACAACAAAACCAACCTGTCCCAAAACTGAACATAGATAAACACAAAAACCTAGCATTTCCTAATAAAGGTAATGACCTAGTTTGACAACGAAACCAATCCATCCTAAGACACAACAGAGATAAATAGAAAAACCTAGTACATGGACCAACCAATGCTAGGTTATGAAAGGTCAATCTACCAGGATAAGCCGATAAAATATACATGAGATATAGAACATCAATAGCTTGTGCTTTGACCCCTTTAGCTAACATAGAGAAATTGGTGTGTTTTTGACGTAATGACCAAGCTGGTGTTTAGATTATATAGTGTCGACTGAGCGGTGCCTTCTTTCAAGTAGGTTAAAAAGCAATAGTTTTAGCAGTATTTTGTTTAATCATAAGAAAGCAAAATTGCACAGTTTGTTAGGTTCCCCACCACACCTTGTTGAAACTCCACTGCCTAGGATCCTATTGATTGAACCTACCTATAGATAGGTAGATAGGGACGACATACCTAACTATTGATAGGTAAGGAAACCAATGATGATCCATCCCATGATCAAAGAGAAAGCTTCTTCGGGCATTATCCATCTGCTTCGGAGGTTGCTCAGTATTTGTAAAGTACTGCACCTTGCATGAGTCACTTTCTAGTAGACGAATAATGTCAATGCTTTGTGAATTAATGAAGTTGTGGGCACATTGTTTCTCTATTATTTCATACCAAAGTGAGACCGACACAGGATGGAGAAAAGGGTAATGGGTGTTTAGGGCCTATTGGACAGTGATCTCCCTTTGATTTTTTCTCTACCTATGACACTAGATCTAGGTCTATAAATAAAATGATAAAACAAAAGTGAAAACCTAATGGAGCATTCCATTTTTTATTATAGTTAATTAGGTCACATAGTGCCTGAATATCTATCACAAGTGCCAAAATATCACAATCTAAGAAGGTCAATGCCTTATATGGCACATGATTACATGCCAAGTGCATTGTCTAGGAATTTCAAACTGCCAGATGGAAGGGTTTACAGATTTCAAATTGTCAGATGGAAGACATGCTTCTTGACCAAAACGTCGCTCTTGTGAAGGCATTTGCCAGTTGGGTCTTTCATCCTCTGCATGGTGAGTATGTTGCATGTTAAACTCTTTTCTTGCAACTACAACCCCTCGTGTAAAGGAATTGGCCAATTGAGGCTTCCACCCTCTGCATGGCAAGTACATTGCATGCTAAACGCCCTACCTCCCAACACAATTGTTCCATTTTTTCCCTCCATTCGAGAATAGTTCCAGAATGGGTGTCAAGTTGGGCTAGGAAATGATTTTCAAGCCAGTTGAGTACCCGTTATTAGCAATTAGGATAACTG
Source organism: Picea engelmannii (assembly GCA_009831015.1). NCBI lineage: Eukaryota > Viridiplantae > Streptophyta > Pinopsida > Pinales > Pinaceae > Picea > Picea engelmannii. The sequence continues at coordinate 69,369 of ML821611.1, forward strand.
CCTTTATCCCTGTAGATTAATATACATATTTCTTGCGCATATGGCGTTGTTTGTGAGTGGTTTGGCAAAAAGCAATCCTTCCTATCAAGATGAATTAGTCTAAAAGGACGATGAACCACTTAAGGAGAGACCTGACAAGGTCGAGAGCAAAGAGTCCCTTTCTTTAACAAAGTATTGATCTCTGTCTGGCTCTCGTGGTCTGGTATCCTACAACCCAGAAACCCAAGCTCCAACAATTCCAGAGGGAAAGGGTCCACCGATAGTAAAATGTTAATGGTCTCTCTTTCGAGAAACATAAACAAGTGATTACAAGCCTCCGCTCTTTGATTCTTTCTTTCCATTTGTTGCTTTAACTCTACAGACCTACCTTAAGTTCAAAGAACAATCCTTGAGGACATGGATGCCTCTTGATGCAACTGGATATGTTGTTTTTTCTAGCTTTCAAGATGAAAGGTACACTCGCTCTGTTATTGGTAATGTTGATTACTCTGGATCTTTCTATGGAATCGATCTAGGATTGGAAGTTGATCTAATATCTACTATATAGTCTCGATTAAAGCATTCATTATTCTTGTGTGTTGGGTATTACTGTGACTAGCTTACCTATCTCCCTTGTGTGGGGTATAGACTCTACTTTTGTTTCTATAAGATTAGTTCTAGCATTTGTGATTGTTCTTTGAACTACTTATAGTGAGATTGATTGGGCCAGAGCAGAAAAAAGGTGAAAAAGAGGTAAGAAAGACAAAACAATGGGTGGGAACCCGCTTTACCAATAGGGGGAAGGAAGTGGGTCAAAATGAAGCACATTTCCTATTCGACATTCGACATGGCATACCAATATACAATCATTCATTCTAGCTAAGCACCTCTTATTGGTTGGATTCCCTCCTCGACCCTTTTGATGCCAGCATAGGGAACAAAACTAGCACCGTCAAATAACATAGTTGAACTACTCAAACATAAGAAATACACAAATAAGAGAGAGACATCACTGGAACAATGGAATAACATCAAAGAGTTGCCACCATTTTGCACTAGAAAGATGCAAGACATAGTCATTGACATAAAAAAGACAAGACAAGAGTAGCTACTCACTAGAGCCATTACCAAGAGAGGACCATACTAGAGAAGTCATGACCCCATTACTACATTACCAAGAGCAGCCATTGCCTGAACAAGATACTAAGGTGTTGCCACCATGAGAGCCATATCTAACCTATACAACTCCATATCCCTGACAACCAATATTGTCTTCCAGCCTTTTCATTTGATCTCCATTTCTTACTGATCTCTTTTTTCCTTTGTTTTGAATGTTTGGATAGTAGTCGCTATTGGTTTATAGTTCTCCTAGGTATGTTGCTAATGGCTCTGCTACTAATGGTACT
>ML821612.1:0-20861 GCA_009831015.1 Picea engelmannii
AAGTATTTGTAAGGATGACTCTGGGATTTCTCACCACAACAAACTGCATCTCCTATTCCTTCTTGAATTCATTCAAGAGTTCCTTCCCACTCATGAGAAGTATGCTTGGGCTAGTCTCTTCCTTTACTTTATTATCCTCCATTGACAACAACATGTGTGTATGACCATTCTTATCAAGGGTGTAAGTATTTTTTCGCCCATCATGTATGACATTTTTGTCAAATTTCCATGGTCTTCCCAACAGAACATGACAACCATACATGGGTATTACATCACACATAAAATCATCTTTATAACCTCCTATCTTGAATTCAACATTGCATTGTTTACTTACCATGACTTGGTGTCCTTTCTGCAACCACGATACCTTGTATGGGTTCAGATGTGCAATTGTCTCTAGCTCCATCTTTTCCACAATTTTCGTGGATACCAAATTATTAGTTCTCCCACTATCTATGATAACCTTGCATACCCTATACTTGGTGTTGCAAGCAGTTCTGAATAGGCTGTTCCTATGGACTAGTTTTTCTACCTCCTTTTCTAGCTTTAAGATAATTTTCCTCATGATGAGGGATTTCCCATCTTCTGTTGTTTCTGCCTCCACATTCTTCCTTTGAGCTTTGGAAATGTGAGCTTATCCATCTCATTATTTCTTCTTCCTCTTAGGGAATTCCCAAGACATATGTCCTGTCTTTCCACAGGCATAACATCTCACTTATTCTCCTCTAATTCTTCCTCCTCCTCAAGAAAAAGAGTTTCTTCCACCATGTTGTCCACCTATGGAACTTCCTCCTCTCTCTATATGACTATGATGCTTTACTGCTTTAGGTTTGGGTTTTTGGAACTTATCTCAGACAGTTCCCTTGCCTCTGCTTGTAATATTTCCTCTGCTTCACTGGCTTTGTTTCCTGGCCAACTTCTCTTCTGCTTTCAGTGCTGATTGATAAGCATATTCTACCGTTCTCATGGTCATCATGTTTATTTCCTCTTGGATTTCATATCTCGGGCCATTAATATACCTGGAAAACTTTTCCTCATCACTCTCTCTATGTCATGCTTTGATGTTCAATCTGTAAAACTCCTCAGTGTATTCTTTCACTGACAAACCTTTCTATCTCAAGTTCTGCAATCTCCTAAATAGATTGATATGATAGTCTTTGGGTATAAACTTAGATTTCAATTTAGCTACCATCCTATCCCAAATTTTAATTTTTTTCTTACCCTTGCTTCTTCTATCAGCCTGTAGTTCATCCTACCATAGTGTTGCATGTCCCTTTAGTCTGGTAACAACATGATTCACCTTCTTTTCATCTTTGATATCTTCATAATTGAAGTACTTGTCTAGGGATCTTATCTAATCCAACAACTCTTCAACATCCAAGTTGCCTTCATACATTGGGATTTCCATTTTTTCTCTGGCTCCCATTCTTGCAATAAATTTCAACAAGCGTTCCTATGTAGTTTCTTCTCTTGTAGCTCCTTAAACTTCCATCTCTTCACTCTCAACTTCGTTGACGTCACCAACATCATGTTCTCTTCTCTGTGTTGTCTCCATGGCATATAATCTTGCACAGAGTTGCCTCATTTCTTCTTCCATGGTTGGATTTGCTACAGGTCTATACCTACATCTTCTTGGAGGCATGGTTCCAAATTTTCTTCTCACATAGATTAATTATGGATCTAATACCACTTGAAGCAGACCCCACCCTATCACAGGGTCTATGTGACCTCCCGGTATAGGATCATTCTAGTCGGGAGATGAAATTATCTCACAGGCTCCCTCCAAGCCTAAAATATTAATGCACAGGTCCTTAAACCTTCTTCACGAGTGTAATTTTTCCTTTTTGGGAGTCCTCGAGCACTCACAAAGCTTCCCCGGACACCGAGGGACAAAACCATGGGCCAAATATTCAAACCCTGAAAGTTTCAGGACTTCAAGACTTCTCTATCCATCTTATCTCTTAACACAATTTCCCCAAAATTATGAACACTAGGTGACTATATCGATGGTCCAAAATGAACGCTGATATCGATGACTCGGACTATTTCTTTTTGGGCTTTGAAAATTTTCTTTCAACGCCCTTTTCTACAACTTTCTCAGATCACCAATTTTTTTTTTCACCGGGTCTCAAATCGACGGTCCACAAGCTTTGATCAAATGGACATTCTAGATCAACTCCCTTCGAGCTTCAATGATTTTCTTTGTTCTCCAAACAACACGACACTTTACATCTCCTGACGCCAAAACACCGAACAGGCTCTCCCGCCTCCACGTGTCCCCTCCTAGATTGACGACTAGGATGCCCTTTCGGGACTTTGACAACTTCCTCCTTGTATGCACAATGATTTGATTTCGCTGAAGTACTGAGTTCTCGGATTGTGGGATCTTGTGCCATGCGTCCTCTCCAATAGAATGTTGGGATTAAATCCAGGGCTTCGAGGCTCTGCGAGACTCCACAACACTACACTATGTTTTCTCCAAAGTGTCGGACTTCCAGACTTCTGGATCTGCTGCCATGTACCCTCCTGAAATCAACGGTCTAGATCTACTCTGGACTTCGAGACTCTGGAGAGATCGACCTCCTCTGCTCACTATTCTCTCAGAGAGACTATCCTCTGGACTACCTAATCTGATGATGCATTTCCCTTTACGATGGACGACCCAGATGAAATCCGACCTTCAGGACTTCGGGATTTGTCCACTCCTACTTTTGCTAATACACTAATCCACTGGAGTACATGATTTGTTGACACATGTAACCGTTTTTTGGATGGCCAAGATTCACTCTGGAATTCAAGACTTCGTGGGGTCTCGAATTCTCCACATGCCAAATACTCTGAATATACGAATTCTGAAGGACTTTGCCAATTAACCCGCGTGCATATCCCCCTATTTCGATGGTTTTCCATGCTCCTACAACCTCTCGAATGATCTTTACCATAGATCATCGATCCTTGATAACTCCACCTTTTGAAATTTCTTTACGACTTCTCTGAACGCGTGAAGTATTAGAGAATTATAGGGTTTAAAGCCCGCGCTACATCTCTAAATATAAGGGTGAAAAAATACCCTGGATCCTCCCGATCAAATCTCCACCGTTCAAACTTTAAATAAGAAAATATTCTCCTCCTTGAATATTCTTACCGCTATCCTTCCTGAGCTTGAATGCATGAGATCAAAGGAATCTTTGGTGCCCTCCTGTGTGCTCTTATGACACTTTAAAGCTCTAGACTTATAAATTTTCTAAGTCCCTCCTGTGGAACTTTTATACTCTCTATCTCTTCTGAGCTTTGTTCCTCCAAGGTTTATATACCTCTGGCACACTCCTTGCATCCCTGAAACTTCTAATGAATATCAGACTTAGGTATCTACGATAAACTTTTAGACTTAGATATTTTTGAAGAAATATCCTCACACACACCTTGTGTTCGTCTCCACTGAAACTTCTTCAACACTTAAATAAAGTGTTTTCCCAAAGCACTCCTTGCACGAGTCTTCTCCACTCTTTTCCATCCTTTGAGCAACTGTGCACTCTATGCACTTCAACTAAAAAAATGTACACTCCTTGCACTTCCACTGTAAATTCACGTTATCTCTCCTGAGCTTTTGAATCTATCTCGACTCGTCCTACGCACTCCTTTCGGGCACTGTGCACTCCTTGCACCAGGAATATCAGAAGATAAAACAAATGAAACTTACAGAAACATCAAATGTTTCCACACTTAACCACAAAAAAAATATTCATTCACAAAAGATACATAAATAGATAAAACACAGAGAACATAAAGACACATCACATGTATTCAAATAACTCAGATGAATGCAACACCATACAATTGGAATCAAACCTCTCTATTTGTATTCATTCAGTAAAAGATGTACATGAACTCATACATTTCTCTGCAACTCCTCATATTGTTTAAAAACTCTCTCAACAACAATAACATTCAACAACAACTACAATATTCAATACTATCTACAATGAGCTTCAACAACCTCATTTGGGAATTTAATACATATATTTATACAACGAGGGGATTCTCGAGCTTTCCCTCTAGAGTTCCTTAGAGCTATCCTATCACAGTTAATTCTTTCATCTACTAAGGACTATTACATTGAATGGTGATTACATTCAGATATGAGTCGATACTTAGTATCTGTACAACCTTATCTGCTAATAAAAGCGATTACAATCCTCGACGGACTTATGTGATGGCTCAAGCCTGAAAACATTTAACAACTTTAAATTTCAATCTTTTCAAAACAAAAAAGACACTCTCCTCCTTGGAATTCAAAAATAAATTCAAAATCCGTGCGCTGGGTGTTGAGTTGTCCTCCACGTGGATTCTTTAATGCTGATGGCGATGCTCCTGCATCACAGGGCCATTTTAGTGTGAGGTCCCAGTTTGGAAAATTGGGGTCTAGAACCTTTAAGATCCATTTTGAGGCATTAAACAACTTTTTTTTGGCTTCTAGACTCTATAAATTTTCCCCACACCCTTGATAATGTTCTACACTCCTAGACCTTTCCAATGGTGCAAACCACGCCTCAATCAGAGCTTGTATGCGGAATTTATGCCTCCAACAAATTGACCCACCTTGTTGACCACCATGGCACAAGTGGATGCCACGTCATCCCCCCCTTACTCAAACATATGGGGCTAGCCACATCTAGAATTATTAGAATATTCTAAAAGTTCCAAACCTTTTCACTAATTGAGGGTTGAGAAAGTCAAAACCCTACGCCTAGATGGCTATTGGGCTATGTTAAATATTGTGTCACTAGGAGGAGAAGGGGTTCCATTCTTTAGCATTGTATTTCTTCCATAGTTGAGTAGAGAACCTAGGAGTGGTATTATTTGAGAGCATAACATAGTCGAAGAGATCTTATAACATCCATACATGCCATAGTGTCAAAGGAAACTCCACAGAGAGTACCTCTTTCCTTGTACTTGCATTTGAAGAAAAGAGAGCAGAGCGAACTCACCTTTTAGTTGGGTTTTCTCTCGTATTGTGTTTCCCACGTTATGTATTGTGTTTATATATGTATGGTGTGTGAGTATTTATTTAAATTATCTAGTTTTTCATTTCATCTATTTCTTACACTTTAAGAATAAAACCAATAATTAAATAATTATGATATCTAAAGAAAATTAACCCTTCACAATAAATATTTCAGTATTTTATTATATTTGTTGTGACGAACTGTCTAGAGGAATATCCATGACACTTTACATATTAGTACACCATTGAATTTAGGAATATGGTGATCATGTCAGGTATGTCTCCTAAGAACCTATATGTACTCCTCAAGCATATGGGGGGTCCATATAGTCATTTGAAAAAGAAAGTGATTATGTTCGACACTAGGACCATTGATAAGGCATGTGTGCAAGAAAAATATATGGAGAACATAGGCCATAAGAAAGAACCAAATAGTTCTAAATAGAAATATCACCAAGACTATTCCAAGGAGGGGAAGAAGAAGTGGAAAGAGAAAGACAAGAAGATGAAAACCATTGCACATTACTGCAAGGATCTAAAAAACCACTGCAACCATTGAAATATTGATGGACACACTGAAAATAAATGTTGGAAGCTACATCCATATTTGAATCCAAAGAACGATAAAAAGGATTCCAAGAAGAAGAACCTATGAGGAAAGGATTTAGGCAACTAGGTAGAGAGCATCTCAGATGTGGATGAGAATATTTTATACACTTCATTGTAGAAGGAGGTGAATATGAGTAGCCTTCATCATAAGGAAGAAAAGGAGATGACAAAACTCTTCCATATTAAGAACCATGTCAAAAGGACCAATGTGGATACTCTATTCAATTCCAATTCGCAAGTCAAACTCATAGCAGATGATCTAGTTAACAATATTGGGTTGGAGGTTCACAATCATCCAACCCCATATCCATTGGGATGTGTGAATACATATGCAAAAATTAGTCACTAAAAAGTGTAAGATCATGTTTTCTATAAGTGCATATTTTATTGATGAAGTGGAATTAGATGTAGTACCCCTTTGTGTGTGTGTGTTGTAGTGTTTGGAATCCATTACATGTATATCAAGGATGCGATCTTCACGTGGAGAGAAAAATAGACTAAAATAGTACCCCTTGATCATGGATGGGAAGTATTTCATCACCAATGGACACAAAGACAAGTCAAATACTTCTCTAGTAAGTGCTAACCAAGACAAAACTTTGATCAATTCTAGTCAGAAGTATGTATTTCTTTTGTTAAGAGATAATCAACCAAGGGAGGAATTGGTAATAAAGTCTACATTGGAGGGATTCACCAAAGAACATAAATAACGGTTGGAGGATTTTTTGTAGGAATACAAGGGATTGTTTGATCCAAAAATCGAGAATTTAAAACTAACTTGGTTTTTCTCCATTCCATATACTTTATAGATTTTTCAATTTTCCATTCTTAACATGAAAATTGACAACATAATTCAGTAATTAACACAAGAAAGCACATAAAAAATATTCAAACTAGATTGACAATGGATTTCACCCTCATGGGATACATCTATGGGTCCGCTTCAATAAATTAACCATTTTTTATTTATTTATTCTCCTAAATAGGGGTTGGTTGTCTCCTTTATAGACACTAAAATATTCTCCCAGTAGGGGATCAATTCTGCCAACAAGGGGATTACAAATTATCCCATTAAGGGGCTTACAATTCTCCCAATAAGGGGCTCAACCTCCTTTTACAAAAAGGGATAATAATTCAAAAACAATCCCAAATGTTTATTCTTCTTCAAAGAGTTTAAGGATACTCTTTCCTCTCTTCAGAGAGACAATGCATATAGGTACTTTAATAGTTTTCATTGTTGAGAACTACCTCAACATATCAAGGAGAGAATAAATCTCAAGATATACTAAAATAGGATCTGGGAAAAATTCAAGGGATAGGTTGAGAAAAAATATCAACTATTCCCATGAAGATCTCAACACTCCCCTTAGACTAGGAAATTATATCCATGAGAATCTCAACTTTCCCTTCAAACCAGAAAATGGAAATGTTACATAGCTCTCACAACAAATATTTTCCTTATTACAATGAGAATGAAAAATACATGAGAACCTATTCTCCACAATATGTATTAATCGTTTCATTTTATTTTCTTAATTTCGCCTTTTTCCCAAAACTTCAACGATCCATATCTTCTGTGTACAAATTCCATTTGCCCCATTCAAATTGCATTAGAAATATTTTTATGAGCTCTTCTTTGTGCGGAAAATTTTGGAAAAAATTGGGACCTCTTGAATGTGAAGATCCTCCTGAATCATACCTCCCCACAAAAATAACTTATGACCATAGTGGGTGGCTTTTTTGAAAACCCTATGATCTAGTCGATCTCCTATAGATTGCAAAATTGATTTGATTTTATGTTAAAATTTTGTCAGGGATGCATCTAAAGTGATAACTTGAAGAATAACTGGCCATACTTCATGTAGGTATGGTTGTACAACTTATCCAATGGATGTTGATTGAATTCCATCCAAAAATGATTTGTACTCTGTTGTGGTGGGAAATCCCCCTACGGACTAGCATTTAGGGTTATATTATGCATGCAGATATGACCAAAAGAAACCTACTTTCTACCTTCGTCCCAGACCTAATCCCCAATTCTTTTTAGCAAATACATGGTTAGACCAACATACCTTTTTCCAGACATTGAATGTCAATCCTTCTTCACGCTTGATCGCTTATTAGAAGCTCTCCTCCCAAGGCTGATCTGCATACAAAACAATCAACAAGCTACACATGCATTTTACCTACAGACTAATGGGTTAGAGATTCAAACATATATTTACTAAACTATGAAGAACTCATATAGTGGGACGGGAAAATAATTTCTTTATTATTAACTTTATTGAATCAACTTACAATGTCGAGACTGACCACTGCTCCACGAACCTGATCCTGGGCTCCTCTTCAAATGTCCTCCAACTTATTTTCTTTGTATCTCTTCTTGCATAAGGATGGCTAAAGGGTTGGGACAATGGGAATGTGCAATTGGGTAGAGTTTCTTTACTCTTATTCTCCTCCTCCAAATGGGACCCCTAACCCTTCTCTTATAGGCTAGAAGAAGCTAGGTATTTGGACAAACCCTCGACCATGCATGGCCGAAAGATTCAGTTAACTCACCCAAAGCTGTGTGTTCCATTGACAACTTTCCTTTTTTTGTGCTTCTGAAGGTCCATGCGGGCTGTAGTGGGCCAACTAGCATGGACACTATAGATCCATGCGGGCTATAGTGGGTCAACTAGCGTGGACTTTTAAAAATGGAGTTTTTTAGAAGAGTTGTTCAGTAGTGTTTTGGCAAAAAAAGGAATCTGAGATGGCCTGATGCCAAGTAAGCATGTATGGTGAAAATTAAGGTTATAACAGATGCCCCCTAATGTGTGAGGTCAGAAGAGCATCTGATGGCCAAAATACGTTACCAATCTTTACTGATGTGCCAAACAAGTGAGCCCAAGAACCAGAAATTGGGAGGCGCCGTCTACAAAAAATAACAATTGTCTCACCGAGGCAGGCATACCCATGCTCGGGATAGAATAAATGCATGGCTACCAATCAAATACATTGTATATCCATTTCATATAACTATATAAAGTGTAGCCGCAAATAATACATAGCAGAGCTACATCTCGAAATCAAAAAGATATACATGTAGAGTATTCATCTTCTTAGAAGCTGATAAGGCCTGATGGCTGGAGATGAGTTCTTCAGAGCTCGAGCAACAACTTCAAAATATTCAAAACTCGGGTAGGAGTGTAATATGAGTGTACAACTTCACTACCCAGAGGTCTTCGACAGCTCGTCGTTCATGGACTAGAGAATCTTGATGATCAGGCTGAAGGCTTCATTGATTTCGAACAAAGACTTGATTGGACGTTCAGGATGGCCGGGTATGAGGGAAAGAGACAAACTGCAGAGGGGTTGACTCGGGCTTGGTAAAAACTTCCCTTGGACAATAGCACGCCGAAATGATGAGACTCAAGCGGCATGGAATTAATCATAAGTTCACGAGGTAGGAGGCAATGCAAACTCTCCATATGTTTGGAAGAATAACCAAACAGAGGAGGACACAACTCTATGTAGCGAGAACATCTTCCTAAGGTCATATTAAATCCCATAGTTTGACAAACAAACAGACAGATGTGCTTTATCCAAGGGCAACTTACTATGCTGCCAATAAAGAAAATACTTTTCCTTTCCTCTTTTTGGGGTATATTTGATTTTTTGTCTTTTTCAATAATTTTGGAAAAAGAATAAAAGAATGTTATGTTACAAAGGAGAATCAAGTGTCACGAACATATTAGTTCCAAGCACATGGAACACGAGGATGTTCAGGGCCAAGAGACATATGCAAGAAAAGGACACTCGGGAAAAATCCTCCAGGGGCCAAAGGTGTCAAGATGTAGAGGTAAAATGCTATAGGGCTTGTGTATAAGGCATGCTTCAGATGGTTCAGTTGAGAGCAACATGGAGCCGACATTAGGCCAAAGACGTGGGTATGCAAATGCAATTAATAAGACACACAATGGTAACGTCCTTCGATGTAAGTTTAACGAGCCCAGAGAAGGTAAGCTCGATGGTTTTTCATATTTAGAGAGTTTGAAAAAACATAAAAGGAGACTTCATTGGGGTACCTTTTTCGAAGATAGGCTAGTTGGTTAGAAAAAGGGGTAAACTAGCACCGACAAGACGTCTATTCAAAACCATTTTAACGAGTGTGATAAGGACAAGATCACTCGGCCATTTTTTCATTTTTAAGGAGTCTGAAAAAAGATTAACTATGGACTCCGTCAAGAATGTTCTTCTGGACCAGTTTAACAAGTGTGAAAGAATAAGGTCACTCGACGATCTTTTCAATTTTAGGGAGTCTGAAAAGAGCTTAACTATGGACTCCGAGGGGGTTCCTTTTTCGTAAGTTTAGTCCCTCAGGTCTGAAAAAGGGATAAATTTATACCTGAGGGTACTCTTCTAGAGAATTGAAGTTCCATAGAGTATACCTTTGTTCGTACAGTTGACCGTCCGTACCAAAAAAGGGGTAAACTACCGCCGGACAGACATGACTTCAAATTTCAGTTTAATGAGCATGAAGGGCCACAAGATCGCTCGACAACCTTTTCATGTTTAGAGGGTCTGAAAAGGGATTAAAAGAAGACCCGCAGAGGTTACTTTTCTCAGTTAATCTGGACGAGATCGAAAAGCATAAATGCAGTCTCGCTGGATGTTTCTTTCGAATCTCAAAGCGAGCTTGAAAATCAACAAAGTTAGCTCATGGTCAACACTTTGTGGGTCGATGCTGGGTATCTCCTCGGGGGAGCAGTATGCTCTGAGGAAAACATTGTCTACAACGCCAAGGGTTCTGGAGATATTGATCGATATGGTTTCAACAATGGTTTCCATATTACCCTCAGCATAGACCTCATGTGTAGCTAAGGGTCTAATAGGACAAGACCTATCTATAGTCATAGTCAAGGTGAATTCTCCGGCCTCGATTCTACTTAACTCTGGGAGAAATTATGATCTATGATGAAGATCATCCCAGGGTTTGTCTGGACTAGTCATTGCTTCAATTAATTCTTCATCAGAGGGCAAGACTAAGTCTAATGAATCAGTGTTAGCGAGAGAACCTTGAGCCCAAATAGGCTCTAGAAGCGGATCGAACTCTTGTGCAGGAGTTGGATCGAGGTTGGTTGAAGCTTGATGGACTAAAGAGCACGCTACTTCAGCTACAGATAAGGGCATGGACATGCCCAGATGCCCTGTCCCTTCCATCATGGCTGATGGGGAAGGAAGAATCCATGAATTGGTGAAGTAAGTCATGCGAAACGATGAAACTTGGAAAATATCAACCTTATGGTGGTTGGATATGATATTGACATCGCCTTGAGGGGGCAGGTAATCGAAGGTACCCATCAAAGATGGGCACAAAACAACCCCTACGTTGACCACACCTGGTTGAGGATTATCAATCATCGGGACCGTGGATGCCCCCAATGAAGGGTCAGGTCTGGAGAAAGGCAATTGATCGATGGTCACAATCCAACCCTCGTGTGGAAACAACAAGACCTGAAAAGCTGTAGCAACCATAGCTTGCATGGCATAAGTCCAACTCCTCCCTAACAAGAGGTTATAGTCGAGGGGCGCGTCGACTACTTCTACCTTGACACACACGATCTTCCCTCCTATCTGCATGGGGAAAGAGGGAATGATACCATGTGGTCGGAACAAACGACCATCGAAAGCAGTGAGGAGAGTAGGTGACAGAGACAAAACGGGCTGGCCAACATCCTTCCAACATGCCAACGACATAGCGCATGTCGAGGCGTCCTCATCAACCACCGTGCGGAAGATATTCCGAGTAAAAGTTTTCATGGGATAAGCCACTACTATCTGAAATGCTACGTGGTAAGGCAGACAAGGTTTTAGGTTGGTTGTATCCAACATGATTGTACCTAGATTACAACTCTCGGTAGATCCTAAAGAGGTTAACAAGGCTTTCCTCTAGGAAGGGCAGCTTTGGAGGACCTCCAAAGCAGACATCACACAAGGGGTTTGTGATAAATCTTCCACCACAGAATAGTTCTGGGAAACCCTTGCGTTTGGGTTGTGAGAATCTTTTTTGAATGCACCTTTGGGGATGCATGTCATTATTTCGCCCAATGTCTTCTCAATCTGTAGAGGAAGATATGGGAGTTCGACTTCTTTGCCCTTCTCAGAAGTGCTTGGTTTACTATAGTCATGCACTCTAGTCGATATAAAAGCATCACCCTTCACCATATCTACATTCGCGGATGCAGGGTTGTTCGAAGATGGAGAGGGTCCTTGGCTTCCCCCTTCCGTGCTTGCAGAAGCTTGGGTTAGATTTTGCCCATGTTGAAATGGATTGGTTAACACAACAGGCTATTGCTGCGTCACAAACTTTTGGGCTTCTGCAAGCCGAGGACATAGATGGGTCGGGTGGTCTTCTGCACACAAGTTGCATGCATACCTCGCCTTCCATTTCTTAGTGTTGTCCCCACCAACATTATGAGTAGGTTTTTTATCGCCCTTACCCTTCTTTCGTTGTTTTTTCTTTCCATCCGGCTACTGGGTGGCCTTTGGATTAGTCAATTGCACTGTGTGCACATCCGACGTTTTGGTAGGGGGAGCAGCCAAAGCAGTAGTTTGGCTGGCCGCTGTGTGTTGTATAAACAATTGTTGCAACTACTTCGTTAGTTGCTCAACGGACTTTGTTTTTGCTGAACCAATAATACCATCGGCATGTGGTCCAACTCTCTGTTTGGTTTTATCAAGTATTGAGCGTGGTGCATCTGGAAAGATCTCGTATAATAAACCGGACTGAGAATAGATTAGCTCAAGTTGTTGAGCTCTCATGATGGCATCTTCTTCGGAAAATACTCCCGACGTCGTGACGTCTTTGGACAACTGTGGGACCAAAGACTTAAGGAACCACTCGAGCAGGAATGCTGGTGGGATAGGTACCTTAATTAAACTCTTTTGGCATCTCCATTCTCGGATGTGATCAGAGAAATGGTCCTCTTTTTTCTGTGAAAAATTGGCCAGCAATTCTGTGCTAGTGTCGTATCTCACAGGTAACTAGAAATGGTTTAGGAAAGCCATGGCCAATTCACCGAAGGAAGAGTATTTTGAGCGGTTGAGCTCAATGTACCATTTCGCAACACTTCCAATGAGAGTACGTTGAAACAATCACAATTGTACGGAGTCATCTTTCAACGAGTTAGATGAGCACCAAAGATGGAAGGTAGTCACATGATCTCCTGGATCTTCATTAGGCTTGGCTTCGAACATTGGGATGTCTGAAGGCAACTTCGTCAGCATAGGAGGCCAACGCGGATTGTGACAGATAGGGTCATTCAAAAACCTTGTCAAGTCTGGCAAATGCAAAGTTGCCAGGAAAGGTAGTTTGGGTTGTTGGTGATAACCTGGGAAAAAGGGACCTGGAGTTTGACTGGCACCAGGTTGCCAGGAAAAGTTCGGCTACTGGCCCGGATTCTGGTAAAAACCATGGCCATGGCCAGCGTATGGATTTTGTGTGTGAGGAGACATCATCGACTGATTTCCAAAATAGGACATAGATGGTTGGGCATGCATTACATTCGAAGGAATTTGGGAAGGGTTTCCCCATGTTGGTCCCGTGGGGATAGGCATAGTACTTTGTCCAGGGTTCCATTGATTGTGGAAAGAATTACCCCAGATCGACATTCTGAACGAGGGAACGGATCCCTGCCAAGAATTCCAAGGCCTTGATGCTGAATAAGTTCCTGGGTGTGCCCCCTGTGTAGGAATAGTACCCTGCATAGGAATAGGTTGTCTGAAACCGGGATTGCCCCCAGTCGGGAAAGAAGTTGATGAGAAGGCATTGTTACCAAACGCATCGAAAAAAGAAAATGGTGTCGAACCTACCAGCATATTATGTGAAGGTGGTCCTTGACTCCCCGCTCCAAATAAACTATGGTGTGCAGGTGGCCCGGAGGATTGATGATGCGTGCCACTGAGCGAAGGGGATGAAGGAGGTATATGACCTCCCCTGTAAGGGAAAGTGTTAAAAGGAGCAGGAGTGCCCCCCATGTGTCCTTGCAGAGGAGCATTAGAGATCCTTGCCCCCAGACCTGAAGTCTGTGAAGTGGAGTAGGAAAGTACAGGACTTGTACCTGAACTAGGCATCCCATATGAGAACGGAGGGCCTGTCGCACTTGGTGTGAAAGAGTTTGTGGCCGCCACCAGAGACGAGATCAGACCACTGTGCGATGTAAAGGCGGTCGAGACCATGGTGGATCAGACCGGTGATGGTGAGTTAGGAGGTGGAAACACTCTTGTGGTGACAACCATAGTGGGAATTGAAAAATTCCCAGAAGGGGTAACAACATTTGTTTCCATTGCTGTGTGTGACATTGTCTGGCACTCGTAAGGATGAATCGGTACGATGGTGGGTGCCGAAAGATCAGTGGTGGAGGTTTCAATAAGACCAAAAGATTTCACTCCAAGGTCTAAAATGGTCAATTCCTCTGGATGTTGGTCGAGCACAATTTCTTGTGACCCGGTCGCTTCAAAATACCCTTGTTGGTCTAGCTTTCTCCTTAGTGGTGGCGGGGGTGGATCCAGTGTAACCAGCGGCAGGCCAAGAAGCCTTCGTGACCGGTGGAGCTCATGATCCTCCACTATGTGAGAAGATCAAACACATTCTAGGGTGTTCTAATCATTCAAAAGAAACACACACTAAAAAAGTCCTTATAAGATAAGACATGCAAACACTAAATTAATTGGAAGAACAGTTACAACAACCAACACTAGAGCAACTTATCGGTGCAAGTGAAACTCAAAAACGGAAGCACCCTCTGGGTATACTCTGCAAAGAGTGGCCTGATGCTTGTCCTAGGTACCGTGGTATACCCTCGCAGTCACCTATGTATGTCCCTAAACAATATAGGCAACTAGGTTGCCAGTGCGCGAACAATCACCAGGCGGGTACAGTCGAAAGTCGGGTAGACCACAATGAGCAGGGTATCGAGCCCGAAACCTGTCAAGGGTATTGAGAGAAAGTGGTCCAGAAGACAACTGAGGACCTAGAATGGATTCAAGACCCACGAAGCCCCATGGAAAATGCAATCGACGGAATCCCAAGACAAGCTCTCTATATGTGTTCTCCACTACGATTGGTTCAACTTTGGAGGGGTTATCTCCGCTACCTTTCCGCACGCGACCTCGTGTTTATCCCCTGTATTAGAGGGGGGTCCCGGATAACTTTCATGATACTAGACTTGGACACTCCCTAACTCAAACTCCAATGTTTGATTTTAATGGCCTTGAAGAGTTTCCTCTCCAACCTAATCCAAGGCCCTAATCCCGAACTAGTTGGTTAACCCTACAAACATAAAAGTCTAATAAATTTTAGATTTAGCGTTAATTTTATGGCTTGTCTTATGTCAAAGGGTATGAAAGTGAAACTGATGATGTTTGAAAGTCGAAAGTAAAAATGAACAAAACGCTGGAAACAAAAACCTTCACTTAATGCAAAATTTCAACAACTTTTCAAATTTTATTTATTTATTTATTTTTTCAAATTTCTAAGATCTTTTGAACAACAAACTTAAAGAAAGATTTCACTCGACTACGAGCTACTTATGATCTAAGTAAACTATCAAGAACTTATGAAAGAAAAGACTTTTCCCTGGTAACTAATGCAAAACAACACTTTTCAACCAAACAAGAAAATGAAAGATTTTTTTTTATTTGAATGCTGACAAAGCAAAAAGGAAAAATATCAACAAGTCAAAAACCAAGAAAAAATCTGGCCTAATCGCAGATCATAAAGAATCACTTCAAGAAATCACACACTAGCAACTTAAAAAAGGACTCTCACACTTGTCTAAAAACCCTAAAGAAAATTTTTTGATGACAACTTTTAAATGAAAAAGAAAGCTATGGCTAAGATCAACCCTAAGCTACTGACTGCTAGGACAGAGATTCAAAAACCTGAGAGGTATAACTCTTGTCAAGGGAAAGGATGACTGCCTCACCCTCAACAAAATCTATCCTGCACAAACACACTACTAACAATTCAACATCAAGCATGTGCACACGAGCTGTGTAGATCCAGAGGGCATGTACACGTGTACTGGCTTTATACAGGTTGCGTGTATCTCTAAAACTCTAAAACAAATAAAAATGGACAATCCAAACCAGGAAGAGACCACTGATATTGAGAACTAGGTTCTCTTGAAGGCTTAAACACTCTCTTTAACAAAAAAAAGGAAAACAATGTAAGGAAAAAAAAAATCGTAAAACAAACCAATCTGAGATGAGATTGAAAACAACCAAGACTAGAAAGAGTTCCAGAAAACACCTGAGAATGATTGATTCTGACAGGGAAGAGGATGATTGCCTCAAAAATTTTCTAGAATCTACACGCTACTGTTACTTCTTCAGCTAGTGTTTACACGCGGGCTGTAAGAAAGTAGGGCGCGGGTACACACGTGTAGACCTTACGCAGGCCACGTGTACCTCTGTGGATCTCGAAAAAATATAGTCAAGCAAATAACAAAGATAGCTGGTATGGAAGACCAGAATCTCTGTTAGCTCAGATTTTGCAGAAACTTCAAAAAACAGGAAAGAAAACCAGTCTTTTAAAAATACCCAAAAATATTCCCAGGAACCCTAGAGACTTTCCCCAGTATGGTCGCCAATTCTGTTGTGGTGGGAAATCCCCCTACAGACTAGCATTTAGGGTTATATTATGCATGCATATATGACCAAAAGAAACCTACTTTCTACCTTTGTCCTAGACCTAATCCCCATTTCTTTTTAGCAAATGCATGGTTAAACCAACATACCTTGTTCCGGACATTTGATGTCGATCCTTCTTCATGCTTGATTGTTTGTTAGTAGCTCTCCTCCCAAGGCTGACCTGCATACAAAACAAGCAACAGGCTACACATGCATTTTACCTACAGACTAATGGGTTAGAGATTCAAACATATATTTACTAAACTATGAAGAACTCATATAGTGGGATGGGAAACACATTTCTTTATTATTAACTTTAATGAATCAACTTACAATGTCGAGACCGACCACTGCTCTGTGAACCTGATCCTGGGCTCCTCTTCAAATGTCCTCCAACTTCTTTTCTTTGTATCTCTTCTTGCACAAGGATGGCTAAAGGGTTGGGACAATGGGAATGTGCAATTGGGCAGATTTTCTTTACTCTTATTCTCCTCCTCCAAATGGGACCCCTAACCCTTCTTTTATAGGCTAGAAGAAGCTAGGTATTTGGACGAGCCCTCGGCCATGCATGGCTAGAAGATTCAGTTAACTCACCCAAAGCTATGTGTTTCGTCGATAACTTTCTTTTTTTCGTGCTTCTGAAGGTCCACGCGGGCTGTAGTGGGCCAGCTAACGTGGACACTATAGATCCACGCGGGCTGTAGTGGGTCAACTAGCGTGGACTTTTAAAAATGGAGTTTTTTAGAAGAGTTTTTCAATAGTGTTTTGGAAAAGAAGGAATCTTAGATGGCCTGATGCCAGGTAAGCATGTATGGTGCAAATTAAGGTTATAACATACTCCCTCTTTGAGAGTATATGTGTATGTAGAAATGTATGATCTTGAAGAAGTCAAATCCTACAATGTTCAAAGAACTTGTTCAATAAACTAGTAGCAAAAGGCCCCCATCCATCCCCATAGTGTCAACATTGGAGACATAGGGTTAGCCATTTATGAGCACATAAAAAACCCTCTGCTCTAGACTGCTCACACCATCCTAAATATCTTCTTAAAATGAGCTACTTTCATAGCATAGGGAGATGTGAAGGCACCAACATTTTCCTTTCATGTTCCAAAAATCTTGGAGAACAATCTCAAACTAATTCGAAAACCAAAGCATTAGAATGTTGTAGATGGTAGACGCAGTATATTTATAGCAAACATGGCCTCGATGACATGAAACCTTTGATCTAGCCACGTACACAATCTCTAGTGGATATTCCTTGTAGAGCACAAGTAACATCCATATCATGTACCCTTTCTCGTTATCACAGGACATCTCTTGTTCTCCCAACAACATTTTTTTTAATTCTTATGACTTATACTCACAAATAGTCCCAACATGAAGTGATTATTGTATATTTTAACCTTGTACAATATTTACTGCAAACATATTTTCATCTCAAGAATAGAAAATATACAATGGAAAATACAAACATTACACATAGATTTCTCCCCTGGAAACCCAAACCGATAAAACCAACATATTCTATATTCATTCACAGTGATAAATTGTTTACAAGAAAATATACATATAGGAGCCAACGACATCCAAAAACCTAACCCAATGACCTGAATTAGTCAACAACCCTAATTCCTTAACCAGAAATAGAAAACCATCGGCAAAGAAACCATGTGCCGAAAAACCACCTAAATATGTGTCACATTTTCGAGGCAGAATATAACGTTTTCCAAGGCAGAAAAACCACCTAAATATGTGACACTACTACTCGTGCAAAGAATATAACACATACCCAACAATTATACAAAGGATTTACTAGTGAGTGCATCCTACATATTGGAAATCTATAGGAAATAAACATTGAGTCCAAACTTGCTAGCCAATATGTAGGCACCCACAATTAATCCAATGCAGATTAGGAAAATGGTGCCCATGATTCTCTTCTTTGGGTCAATCGCAGTGGCATACATGGTGTACACCATGTGAATCTTGAACACCAACGTGTTTCCCACTCCTATGCTATAAGATAATGATAACATCAATGTCGACGTTGATAGGATATAAGTGGTGAACTTGAGAAACAAGAAAACAATGGTGGAAAAACTAAGTTGCGTGAACCAATAGATGATTCTCCTCAAAAGAGTGATTAGGCCTTCGATGAGTGCACTGAAACTAAATGCAGGGTTAATGTGCCTACCGAATATGTTGGCACCCATATCCACTACCAATAATATCCCTAGAGCATGTACTAGATCCATGACCACCAACCCAAACGGTGTCAAAGAGGGATGCATTTCTCTTGCATTGAAGGGATCTGCTCCTCACTCAAACCATTCCCCATTTTCATAGATTTGCAATTCAATATATCTCACATTTGATAAACTTCCTTGGTGGTGTTTCTTATATTCTTTTCAAGTCTATTCATGAGACTTCATACACACTATCTATGGCTCTTATTTCCATTTTGGTGGCTCACATAGGCATGGCCTATACTTTAATATGCATGCTTGTAAAAACTTCCATGCACACAATGTGTTGAATTAGAGTGACCCAGATATGGAAGAACAATGAAATGTAGAGTTTCCTCTTAATTTTTCCATAGCCTTTTTGGTATTCTTCGATTAATTGGTTTCAAAGAAATACTTCCCCTCCAAATCCTCTCCTATGGTGTAAAATGTTGAAACCCTATCTTCTATAACTCACAATATTGACATAAGCAAACCCAAGTTCAGAAATATTTAAGTGAGAGTTTTCATATTTAGTAAACAAGACATGTTCATCACATTCATACTTCTGAACGTAAACTACAAAACTGGGATCGGTGGACACTGAAAAGTTCCTTATTAGATGGCATCAAAACCATACAAAATAAAATGCTCTCCTCATATGGGAAATGGCACTCCAAATTCTCATCTCTCGTAGTCGAAGGAACCACTGACAATGTCCACATTGTCTCAATAGGGGACATAGTCTCTCATCACTAGGGAACATAATATTATTTTGTTGATCATCCCACCACCTCATGACACCTCAATGGTAGTACCAAAGAAATCAATTCACCATCTTTCATTGCCTTGAATATCTATAGGAAATGAAAACCCCATGCTACAAATTGTCCTCGGAGGCCACCATTCACTTGAATGAAGAGATGGTGAAAGGAGTGTTTCCTTTACAAATAATTCCCAAGTAAAAATAGGTGATTGTGACTAGAATGAGGGTGAATACAATTCTCATTTTTTTTTAAATGTAGATCATTATCATGGTCTTATTTCTTCAAAAGCCTCAACATTCTAATGAGATGAGAGAGGTTAGAGTGTATATAGAGGGAATTTTATACCAAACCTCTGACTGGATCCCTACCTTCAAAGAGATATAATATGCATGGAAATCACTTCCTCATCACTCCATTTTTCTATGACATCAAGCCATTCTAATAGATTCTCCCCTTTGGGTTGCTCACTCTTGATGGTATTTTCCTTGGATAGATGGGCTTATGCATGGGCTACCTTTTGGACTATTGGCATTTGACCAAATATTTCATCTGCTACTTCTTCCTTTATGGGTGCTTGCACGAATTCCTTGCAATTCTTTGGATGAAGTTGTGGATGAAGCTTCCAACATTTATCAACCCAATTACCACTCCTATTACAAACAATGCAGTCATTCTTTTCTATTCGCTTGGAAAACAAGCCCTTCTTTCCATTCTCCACATTTGGGCTTGGAGAATGGTATTTTCCTCTTATCTTTTTCCTAGAGAACATTATATTCCTCTGTAAGGAATTTCTCTTCCAACACATGGCCACACAATGGTTATTTAATACATAAAAAGTACATAGATATGCATACCCCAAATTTTTCACTACAAGGAAATTTTTTCTCATAATTTAAGAAAACATTAGAGTACTCATGATTTCCATACCTTTTAGGGTTGTCATTTGTGCAAATATAATGAGAGGAAAATGTTTTACCTCCTCTTTTGGAATGTTCATATCTCTTTGGAGATGCTTTGCATTCTATCTTGATTCTTTTTCCATGATTGAAATACTGTGCATTTCTTGATTCCGACTTGCACTCACTTCCACCATCATGGAGTGGTGTGTTATATCTTTACACCAACTATTTATATAGAGCTAATGGCTTGGGATATTCTATTGAATCTTTTGTTTCTCCAGTTGTCTTGGATCATTCTTCAACTTCGTTTTTTCCATATCCAAAACTTGCATAACAAGGTCTTTCCTCAACCTACATGGGATTAGTCATTCCTTGGCCATTTATGCCAGGGCCCTTTCCATCAAAGCCCATCTTGGTTAAAAAATTAGAGCCAATACCCCAAGTATTCTTCTCAAATTCAATGAAATAAACATCTACCTTCTCCTCCACTTATTCACCATTCAAGAACTATTCCAAAATATCATACTTGGATTGCAACTCAAGTTATATCCCTTGGATGATTCCCATAAGAAATTCTTCATGGACCAACAATCTGTCTTGCAACTCTTGTTTCTCATCCTCATAGAATTGAAATATCCTTCTCAATTCATATTTTTCCTCTTGAATCTGTCGGTTTATATCTT
>ML821612.1:32552-51019 GCA_009831015.1 Picea engelmannii
TTATTTTGTAATTATTTTCTTTAATTATCTTTAGGGCCTACATGTACTTCCTTCTTCAATTCACTTTGTCATCTTCAAAAATTCATTTCTCCTCAACCATGAGGATCCACGTAACGTGCCACATACCACCAGAAACAACATGATGTATACTATCCATCCATGGGTCTTGTATCTACATGTGCATTTTCATTCATGTCCAAACACCTTCATCAATATTGTGGTCCAAAACCCATAACTAGGGTTGATATCAATGACAACAATCAATCTTCCAACATTTATAGCTATAGAAAGGGCTTGCAGATCAGGAAACTGCTCACCATGACCTTTGTACTCTTGGCTTTGTACCTCATAAGAAGAAGAACAACAATGAACAAAACCACAATCCTTCATGCAGGTGATCTTAGTGCTATCATGACTGGCATACCCTGAAGTGACTTGAAAACAATCTAGAAAAATCAAATGGTCAGTGATATTAACAATATCCATAAAAGGTTCATCATGACTTTCAAAGGATGTGTTGCTATGTGTATAAAATCTCTACCCGATACACCAAGACTGTAACACTTGGTCATTTACAGGTTGCCCAAAAAGACAGAGCTTCTCCTGTGACACATGTGTTGGGCTTGTGTTGGTTTATTTGTTAACCTGTGGACTCGGGTTTTGACTTTGATATGACTCGAATTTTGGCATAGTTTGTGTGACTATGGATTTAGGATTAGAACACTTAGTTCACTCGTGCACACATACCACATTTTTTTATAGAAAAAGAAGAATATATTTTATGAACTCTAACCCAAAATTTATTTTGATAATGCAGGTTATAGGTCCGCAAACAAAGTTTCTAGGCAAAAAGTAATGGTAGGAGCTTGTTAAGATTCAATGAATGAATTGAAGGTTCAATGGAAGAAATGAAAATTATAACCATAGGAAAATATCCATAGGAATGCTTGACGAATCAAGCATGATTTTAATGGAGAAGTTTTAAAAATTTGATGAAAAATTTGGGCGCTAACATCTGGCTCCAACTGGGATGGATACCTCCCTATGAGGCTCCAAGAACCTAGTATTTCCAGTTGCCTTTACCATTGGGCATGGAGTCATCTAGCCTTTACAATTGATTATCTTAAAACTTGTAGTCTGCCTGTAACTTGCTTGTAGCCTGTTCTGCTTATTCATGAAATCAATCAACTAAAAATGATCTAGTTGCTCATATGAAGAGCTTATTCTCACACCTACTCCTACTTGTAAATAGTAGAAGCGAACTGATCAAGTAAAACTGAATCTCCAATGCAACCAATTTAGAAACTAATTAACTAATAATCTCCTCGATCTTGACCCAAAAAATATAGGAAACCATAACATGCAGAAATGTAATTTGTTAAGATAACATGTTACTCTACAAGTTAGACAAGATCTGTGTTCCTAAAGGTGAAATATTACAACTTATTTGAGAGGCTCACTCCTACAAGGTTGTAGGACATTTTGGTGTTGGGAAGACAGTTGTTAACTTACAAATGTATGTGTATTGGACCAAAATTCAAGTAGATGTAACTTCATATATTAGAGGATGTGTACTTGGTTGTACCAACAAGCCTAGTCATAGAAAGAAAGGTCTATACCATCCCTTACCTACACCTTCTTGACCTTGGGAAAGAATTTCCATGGATTTTGTGGGTGGTTTTCCAACAACCAGAAAGGGACATGACTATATTTTTGTGGTAGTTGACAGGTTCAACAAGATGTGAATTCTTATTCCTTTTAAAAATAACATCAAAGGGAAAGAAGAAGTAAACATTTTCTTTGAATAGGTCTAGTTGTACTTTGGGATACCAATGAACATCATCTCAAATAGGGGTACGAGATTTATTAATTCCTTTTGGACTAAAATTTGGGAGAATATGAACACTAAGTTGAAGAGATCAACATCATTCCATCCAAAGATAAATGAAGAAGCAGAAGTAGTCAATAGGACTTTGGTACAACTTTTTAGGGGTTAAAATCAAAATCATTCGAATAACCGGGATGAAAATATGATCTACATTCAACACTCTTAAAACAGAGCAGTCTATACTTCTATCGATAAGTCCCCTTTTGAAAATTTCTTTAGGTATTTTCCACCTTTTCCCTTGGATGTTTCCTATGGACAATAAGGAGGAGTGCCAAAAAACATCAAAAGATAAGTGTTAAAAGTGGAGAATTTTTCTTAAAATATTAGGAAAATCCACTTGCAAGTATAGGAGACATTGAAGAAGTCATAGGAAAGGTACAAGACCCAACATGATCAACATGTAATAGAATTTTTTTTGAAAAGGGAGATAGAGTTTGGTTACAGTTGAATAAGGAAATACTATAGGGTCCTAGTAAGAAGATCAAGGGTCTATGGTATGGCCCTTTTGAGGTATTGGATAAGGTGGGAAACAACTCCTATAGACTCATTCTACTTGCATATATGTGCATTTAATATGTAGTGAATGTGGAGAATATGAAACTCTATGAGCCTTCCATGTTGGATCAGGAAATTGAGGAGTAGGTCATACCTACCATAGATGAATTAGCACCATAAGGTCAAGCAAAGTTGGAAGAAGGTACAATTTTGTAGAAGTATAGAAATGCAATACAGGGGTAGCATGACCTTTGGTAGATTGGGTTGAAAGGACAACTTCCAGGAAAGGAAAAATGGTACTCCATGGAGAAGGTAGAGGAAACCCCCCCCCACCTCATTTAGTAAAATATTTTGGGGACCAAATACCTCCCTAAATGGGGTGGTATGATATCTAATGGATCATCATATAATTTTTCATCTTTCTTAGTAATTTCTAGATGGAAAATTGGAGGAATTGGGGGGCCCATTTTAGTAGCAGGTCGTAGTTTGGATATTTGGGGTCTGGAACCTTCCATATCCATTTTGAGGCATCAAATGGAATTTTTGGGGGTCAGATTTTTTTTTATCAAGGTTCCCAACCCCTTAACATTGTTATACACATTTATACCTTTCGAATAGTGCAAAAATTTCTTCAATCGAAGCTCGTATGCAGAAGTTTTGCTTCCAACAAGTTGACCTACCATGTTGACCACCATGGTATGAGTGGATGCAACACTAGCCCCCATTACTCACACATGTGGGGCTATCCACCTATGGAATTTCAAGAATATTATAGAAGATCCAAAACCTTTCCACTAATTCATGGTTAAGGATGCAAAAACCCTAACCCTAGATGACTATCAGGTTATGTTAAATACCATGCCACTAGGAAGAGAATGGGTTCCATTCTTTAGTATTATACTTATTCCATAGTTGGGTAGAGAATCTAAGGAGTGGATTTTGATAGCATAATAGAGGAGGTGGGATATTTTGTGGCATCTATTCAGGTCACAATCTCTAAGGAAATTCCATAGTGAGTGCCCCCCACCTTTCTTTGTACTTTCTTTTCATTACTGAAGAAAATAGAGAAGAGCATAGGCCTCAACTTATAGATGGGTTTTCTCCCATTTAAGGTTTCCCAATACACATCTTATGCTCATTTGTGTGGATGGTTTGTTCATTTTCTTAGTATTTCATTTTCATATTCAATTATTTTCATAAATATACCATCTCTAATATGCATATATACTTCATTTAAAGTATGTTGGGCACACACAAGATTTGATCACTAGATTGCCTAGAGTCACAATCTCGAAATTCCAATTTCTCAAGGGTTGAAGGACCACCCTTTTAATTTGGCAGGCGTAGTCAACCACACCCATTTAACAACTTCAAACCTCTTCTTAATTCTGGCTCGATTTACTCATAGCATCTCTGGAAAACATCTAGAAAACTTGTGATATTTTTTTTGTTATTTGCATTTGTTGATCGGAAATCCTATGGCAACACCTCAGTCTTGTATAGTCATAAAAGGAGCTATTACTTGGGTACATAAATTCACAAGTTTAATGTGGGGTTTGGTGTTGATTCCATGAGGACAAGGAAGTAGGGAAACCTCTATTGGTAGGTGATGAAATGATAATGGGAAAAGTTTATATTTAGGAATTTCCCTGTCAACTGAATAGACATTATCTCTGCAATAAAATGGGCACCTAAAGGAAGCGGAAGAAATGGATGAGAGAAGGGTGTAACTCAGACCTAGATAATATTGGGCTTAATCATTTCCTTAAGGATAAAAGGTAACTTGCATGCATTCGTAAACCAATGACATGCACAATCACACATAGTCTTATTTCCAACCATAAAATTATGGAAATGTATAGAATTACTACCAAAATTCGATTCTAGCTCAGGATTTGTTAGTGCCCCCCCCCAAAAAAAATTGCTTTGTTAAAAAAGAAATTGGAGATTACAAAAATTTTAATTTACCAATGAGAATTTTCCAAATTTGTATTAATAAAACACAACATATATATATCCAGGAATCACGTCCGTCAAATCATATGGTATAGTTTTTTTTATTCGAATTCTCCAATACAATCACAATTATTACTCGATATAAAAAAAAAGTCATAATTCTGTACAATATTTTTTTTCATGTTGAATAAAAAACTAATCTAATTCTTGCAGCAATTCTAGAAATTAAGAATAATATCTTATATTAATATCCAAACAATAGTTTCACGTATATCCGTTATACGGAATAAATTTTACCCTCCATTTGGATTTACTAATTTTACAATATGAATTCTATCGAACAATAAAATAACTAAAATATAAAATACCGTAACTAGAATATTGTTGATATGTGATGTTGATCTTCAACTGATGATTTCACATGTCCCTTGGCTTGATAATCAATGACTTCACCAATACCTCCAATCCAACTCTAGCGGTACTCTTCTCCCCCCTTAGCCCCCCAAGCCGCAGAGGGGTCACAAACATAAACTCAGATCTAAAACTAGCTCAAGCTTGCCCTCGCAAGGAGAGGCTTCCACCTCCTACACAATACTTGCAGCCCAACTCACACAAGTAAACTAGTCACAATAAAATTTGATAGCATTCCAATCATCCAACAATAGGGTGCCTTACTCCTTCTTCTCCTTTCTTTTATAATTTTTTTTTCTCTTGACACTTGTCATTTCATGCATAATTAGATAATTTTTAATAATTAAATTAGAGATTATTCATCCCAAACACATGTAACTCTTCCCTCAAGTTGCACATGTTTATTTATTTTTAATTAAATATTTTTTTTGAAAATTGTCCTCACCTCCACAATTAGTTCCTAGATTTTCTCCTAGTTGTCTCTTAATTCCCCAATTTATCCTTTATTGTGTCTGCTAACTAAATTACTGTTGGATTTTGATTATGACTCTTCTCTTAGTTAGGATTTAGAGTCTAGTTTGACGTAGGATTCTAACTCTATGTTGACTCCACCTTTCCACATGAAATAAATTCTTTTAAATTAAAAATTTCTTTTATTAATTTCATGCACACATTGTGCATATGTCTTAAATTTTTATTCTCTCTTTACTAGTTTTTATTTGGTCTAAATTTTCCTTAGACCCATTTCTATAAATTTTATTTAGGCATAAACATTTAGACTTAGATTTGATCATGTTTCCATTTATAAATTAATATTCTCTTTTCTAACAGTTCTAAGTATCCATTTTATTCTCTATGGTCTTCTATATTTTTATTAACTTATTAATTTTATTCATGTGACGTTCCCTTCAAGATGCACCTACATGCTCCAAGGTGTCACTCACCATTCCTTATGTTGTTTTCTTTTGACTTAGTTTGGAAATTGTCTGATGCTTGGAGTCGATACTCCACTTGTCAACCTTGTGTGAAACTAAGGGCTTACTGAGGAATAAGGAATATGCCTTATTGCATGCCCCTAGAAATCCTCATGAGCGACTGTCTTAGTCTTCCCTAATGACATCATGAACCTCTCAAGAACAAGGTAGTCATTAACCTTTAGTTCAGGTCATGGTGGGAGTTCTATTAGGTTGTGACATGGATATTGCCACACCTCTCCCTAATCTATCTGATATCTGTGTATGACCCATTTACTCCATATGTGATTCAGATTAGCAAGCATTACCATTCCTGCATCCATTGACAAAAATAATATTAATAACTATTATACATGAAATTTGTAATTGAAATCATCATCATAATACATGCGTAATAAAATAAAGTACTCATAATCAAAGTCAATTGTCCACTCCCTGACTCTATCCGGAGTCCAAGGTATTTTTTCTATGTCATCATCAACATCATCATGTCATGTTTCCTGCACACTCATGAAATTGCATCATAATACATGTCAATGCTATACATCAATATTAATAACATATCAAATTTTCAATACTCAATTACAACATAAAATTTAACTCATAAACCAAATCAGTTGATCATATAGTACCATGTTTAGCTAGATCACTTGCACACAAGTGTCCTCAAATAACAATCAATGTTAAGAAAATGTGTTCAGTGAAATATGGATGTTACATACACCCCCTATTTTTTTAAACTTCGTCCCAAATTTTATACAATCTATCAATAAAAAAAATAAATATAATTGCTAACAATCTATCTATCTAGTCTTTCAAAATAAATATGGAAACTGCTGACGCGTCTGATGTGCATCCTCCCAAGTGGCAGAATGTGGAATATAATTGTCCCACTAGACCTTGACTTGATCGATCAATCGATGTCGTAGTTGTCGAGTGCAATGGTCCAGTATACAGATTGGATTTTCTATGAGAGCACTCATCTAATACATGCAATGAACTTAAATCAATAACATGTGATGAATCTGAAATATAATGACATAAAAATGAAACATGAAACACATTGTGCATACGCCAAAAAGAATCAGGTAAGGCTAGTCTGTAAGACATGGGTCCTTTCTTTTCTATAACTTTGAAAGGTCCCACAGACCTTGGAGAGAGCTTAGAACCCTTTCCAAACTTAATTGAACTCTTATGTGGATTCACCCGCAAGAACACTTTATCACCAACCTCATAACTACGATCTATATGATGCACATATGCATAACTCTTTTGTCAGTCTTGATCTTCCTTAATTCTTTTCTTTATGGTTCACATCTGATCTTCCATTTCCTGAATCACTTCCGGTCCCACCATGACCCTATATTCTAGTCGATCCCAACTCAAATGTGTCCTACATGGTCATCCCTATAGAAACTCAAAAGGTGCCATCTTTATTGAAATATGATAACTGTTATTATATGCAAATTATACCAATGGTAAAAATTCTTCCCATCGTTTCTGTTGATCCATCACATACATTCGAAGCATATATTCTAGAATTGTATTCATTCTTTCCGTTTGTCCATCGGTTTCAGGGTCATATGTTGTACTAAAATTTAATTGCGTGCCCAAAGCCTCTTGGAAACTAGTCCAAAAACGTCCAGTGAACATTGATCCTTGATCATATATTATCTTTCTTGGTACACCATGCAATCTTACTATTTCATTAAAAAACATTCTAGCTATGTCATGTGCTTGATAAGTCATATGAACTGGAATAAAATGTGCACTCTTCATCAAAGTGCCGACAACTACAAAGATAGAATCGTGTCTCCTTACCGTCAATGGAAATCGAACAATAAAATCCATCGATATAACTTCCCATTTCGATTCAAGAATCACATGTGGATGTAATAATCCTACCAAATGTCTATGTTCAACCTTCACTTGCTGACATTCAAGACATCTGGCCAGATAGTTAAATATATAATATTTCATTCACTTCCAAAAGAATAGTGGTTTAAGATTTGCCTTCATTTTCATGACTCTATGATGGGCCATATACACTACTTGATGAGCTTCATTCAATATTAAATTTCTCATTTCATCATTTGGTGGTACATAAATTATTCCATTATATCTTAATATCCCATCACTGTCCAAATAATAAACCTCATATCTAGGTATCATCATGGTATCTTGTCCGATATTGTATTTTACTTCCTTGTACCAGTCGTCATCAATCTGTAATGCTAAAATATTTTCTCGAAGGTTCATTTTTAGTGGTATTACTGAGAAAATGCGTGGTCCCCGACTCAATGCATTTGCTACTCTGTTAACTATTCCTTTAATGTACATGATTTCAAAATCATTCTCACTTAAAAGTTTTGACCAACGTCTTTATCGTGCGTTCAATTCACTCTATTTAAAAATGTGTTGTAATCCACTATGATCAGTTTTCAATTCGAATTTTCGTCGAATAAGGTACTATCTCCAAACTCGTAAAGCATAAAAAATCACTAATAATTCCAAATCATGTGTTGCGTAATTCTCTTCATGAATTCTTAATTTCCTTGAAATATATTAGATAACCCGACCTTATTGCATTAGTACTCCACCCCGTCCTTCCTTGGATGCGTCAGTGCACACTATGAATTCCTTGTCGATATCAGGGACCTTCAATATCAGTGTTGTTGTTAATAATACCTAAAGCTTCTGAAATGATTCAACACATTTCTCTGACCACAAAAAAATATTATTTTTCTTTTGTAGTTCCATAATTGGATTTGCTATTTTTGAAAATCCTTCAACGAAGCGTCGATAGTAACTTGCTAATCCCATAAAACTGTGTACCTCTTACACATTCATTGGTGTTGGCCATTCCATAATAGCCTCTACCTTCATTGGATCCACAATGATACCTTCTCCTGAAATAATGTGTCCCAAATAGTGAATCTTTGTCTGATAAAAGAACATTTAGAAAAAATTCCGTACAATTTGTTTTCTCTTATGCACTGCAAAACTAATCTCAGATGTTCTTCACGCTCTTCTTTTTTCCAAGAGTAAATTAATATATTGTATATAAATGCCTGTACGAACTTGTCCAAGTACTCACAGAACACCCCATTCATTAAACTCATGAATACACCGAGGGCATTCGTCAAACCAAATGGTAATACAGTGAATTCACAATGTCTGAATCTTGATTTAAACATTGTTTTAGGAATGTATTCCTCCTTGATTCACAACTGGTGATATCCTGATCTCAAATAAATCTTTGAAAATACGGTCACCCCCTTCATTTGATCAAATAAGTCATCAATTCTCAGTAGCGGGTACTAATTATTGATCATGGATTTTTTTAATTGACGATAGTCAATGAAAATCCTCCACGATCTGTCCTTCTTTCTTACAAAAATTACTAGTGCACCCCACGGTGATACACTTGGACATATAAGTACCAAATCTAATAACTCCTTCAATTGCATATTTAAATCTTGCAATTCAGGTGTCGACATCCAATAAGGCGTTCTTGCAATTGGTTATGTTCCGGGTTATATATATATATATATATATATAAAGATAATTGGAATTTACTATATATATATATATATAGTAAATTCCAATTATCTTTTCGGTGGTACACCTAGTAGTTCCTTGGGAAAAATATCAACAAATTCTGATACTACCAAAAAATCTTCCAATCCTTACATGTCACCCTTTTCGTTAAGATCTAAAATGGCATAAAGCTTACATCCCTTGTGTATATTTTTCTTCAATTGTAGGGAAGTAATAAATGTTAGCGACACCCCTTGGTTTATTCCTACAAATACTCTATTCTATCCCAAATCATCAATTAAGCTTAATATTTCCGTCGTACAGTTAAGTATCATGTTGTTGGATTATAACCCATGCATTCCAATCACAATGTCATAGGATCTCAAGGTTGTGACAAAAATGGTTACACTTGTGACGAATTCACCCAAATTAATATTATAATCTTTAACCTTTCCTCCAACTTTTTGCTTGGCTCCTAATGCCAATTCTACATATCTAAACTCATCTTGTTCGACTGTCTTCACCTTAATTATTTTGAGAGAAACACTAGAAATGAAACTCTTAGTAGATCCTGGATCTATCAAAATACTAAATTGTTGATCTGATATCATACCTGAATTCTCAAGCACTGTAGACTGATGCTCATCATGACGGTTATTCACCGTTGCATGAATCCTATGGGCCTTTCCAATATCTCCTACTATTATCTGTCCTGTTGATCCAATAGCTCTCACCTTCTCGATAGGAAAATCTCTTTGATAGCGGGGCTCTCCACACATCCAACATCTTCTCTTAGGGCTGGTGCTCCTAGTTCCAGAGGAAGGATCTGCTGGTCTAGGGTTGTGAGGCCTTGATTTGTTCTGTGGAATAGATCTATACTGATTTTGATGTTGAGGATGACACGACTATTGATGCAGTGGTGCTCTATAAAGAGTCCTCTGATTGGTATCATGTTTGTGTGGTGTTGAAAATACAGGTCCTCTGGGTGTATCACGGTGCCCATAATTATGTCTAATGGGTGTCTATTGTTGCGATTCTCTATGTGGAGTCTGTCCTGTCTATCTAGAAGAATTCATGCTCTGACCTCCATTGTTCAATTCCTCCTCAGCTATAAAATATTTATGTACTGCATCGTGCAAAGTATAAGGAATCAAAATCCCAACTTTATCACGAATGTTGTAGTTGATACCAAAAACATACTTATTCACCTTTAACTTTTCATTGTTCAGGTGCGAAGAATCAAAGAGAAATTTATTGTTCTCATTCATCCTAACCACCTATCATGCTAAAATGAAAGAAATATTTCTCACTTCTTGAACACCCAAAAAGTTATTCACACATGAACTAAGTATTTTATTCTGTAACAGAATATCCAATAGGTTATATTTTGTGCATGAGTGATGTAACATGTCAATAGAGGATTTATTGTAAAAGTAATGAATAAACAAATTTGAAAACAGAAAAATAAAGGTGGGAAAACACTACTCTAAAAGGATTTACAAAACTCAAAAGGAAAGGAAAACTACTATGTACAATACTATATCACCTAAGGTGATTAGGAGAAGTATCATTTGAGGAATTTTCCATTGATAGGGAGCTCCTCCATGTCTCCCTCCAATGTCCCAAGTTTAAAATTTACCGAGCCAATTTTATGATGGATTTGATATGGGCCTAGCGAGAGATTTTGAAACTTGGTATGTTTTCCTTTTACTTCATTGGATTTATCCCACTTAAGGACCATATCACCTTCTTGAAAGTCTTTATTTCTCATAGATGACTTGTCAAACCATCTCTTGTTTATTTCCTGATGTTGCATTAGGTTTCTATTATATTTTTCCCTTTATTCTTCAAGTTTAAGGAGCATGTTCAACCTTTGTTGCATAACTGGGCATTCTTTATCTTGGGCAGATTGAGCAAGCTACAGTGAAGGTAGAAACTTATGTGTAAGTAAAATGTCTTATTTTCCATAAACAAGGAAGAAAGGAAAATTTCCCATAGAAGATTTGGGTGTTACTCTATCAACCCATAGAGAATTGGGAAGGACCAAATGCCATTTTTTTGGGTGTTATGTAACAATTATTTTTAGAATTTTAATTGGATTTTAATTAGTATATTTTTCCAGCCCATTGCCCCGAGGATAATAATTAGTTGAATACTTTATTTTAAAGTTCTTTTCTAGAACATATTCATTCAATTTCATAGAAGATAAATATTTGGCATTATAAAAAACCAATGACTCTAGGACACCAAATATAGTTATAATAAAAGAATCCATGAAATATGTCACCTAATTTTAATTGATAGTCTTCAGAGGTATTGATTCAGTCCATCTAGTGAAATAATGTGTTGTAGTAAGGATGTACTTTTGCAATTAAGAATATTTAGGATTAATCTCCCCTATTACATCCAAACCCTATTGTTGAAATGGACATTCAGTTGTAATAGGTTGAAGGGTAAAAGGAAGCTTCTTTTCCTTCCCAGCTAACCTTTGGCATTCCTGCCATTTTCTTGCATATGTGTGAGAATATTTAAACAAAGTAGACTAGTACTAACCAACTCTAACAATTTTTTGTGTTGTGGTGTCTCCTCCATAATGTCCTCTAGATGGACCATCATGGAGTTCAAACAATACTTTATCAACATCCTCCTTCTCAAGACATCTTAAGAAAACACCATCATAATTATTTTTGAATAGTATTCCTTGGGTAAGGTGATATTGGGATGATTTAATTCTGAGAGCCCTCTTATTATTTGGGTCCATGTAATGTGGAGCTGAAACATGGGTTAAGTAATATTTCATTTCATAATACCATTGATCAATGTTAACAGGGATATGATAGACTTCATTCTCAAGTAGGATTTGATCTTGATAAATTCCATCTTCACCTCCTCTGTCATTTTCTGATTCAACTGTTGGTTTTCATAGTCCTTGGCCTTTCATTATCTTAGTAGGATTAATGTCCAAATCATATTCTTGTAAGGTTGTTATCCAGTTAGCAATTTTCTCTCCCAAATCCTTTTGTAACAAGAGGTTCCTCATAGCAGGGTAAGGTACAATCACCTTAGTTTTTTATTTGATCAAGTAAGGTATGAAATGTTTGACAACCTTAAATACTGCATAGGATTTCTTATTTACTTTTGGATAGTCTAGTTCAACCACTTTCAACCCTGAACTTATAAATGCAATTGAGAATTCATTTTCTTCATTTATATTTTGTGTTAGGACAACTGCAAATGTAATATTAGAAGCGAATGTGTAGAGTATGAAATATGTGTTGAAGTTTGGAATCATTAGTGTAGGATCCTGTGCTATCTCCGCTTTGATTTTTTCGAATGACTCTTTTTCCTTTGGCCTCCATTTAAACTCTACATTATTTTTATCATGTATTGGAGGGGTTTGACAATTTCAACAAAGCTTGGAACAAACCTCCTCACAAAATTAATCTTCCCAAGGAATGACTGGATTGAATTCTTATTATGGGGGTAAGGAATCTTTGAGATGAATTCAATTGTCTCAGACTCAATCATCATGCCCTCTTTAGATACAATGAATCCTAAGAGTCTTCCTTCATTGATTGTAAGAACATATGTTTTTGGGTTTAGTGAGATTCCATACCTTCTACATCTGTTGAATAACCTCATTAAGTGGGATATATGGTCTTTCATGTATTTGGAGAAGAATGTGACATCATTAGGACATACCACCACATAATCACCAATCAGTCCTTTGAAATCTATGTCCATGGATATTTGAAAGGTTTCCCTACATTTATTAATATGAATGGCATTTTATTGGAAGCACAAGTTCCCCATTTAGTTTGGAAAATAGTCTTGAGTTGGTCATCATGGGAAACTAAGACTTGATTGTAACCCATAAATCCATCCTATAATGATAGCATTTCATAACATGAGACACATTGCAGGATGTGTTCCATCAGTGGCACATGGTAATTATATTTTTCAGAAGCCTTATTCAAATTTCTAAAATCGACACAAAGCCTTATGTCCCCATTCTTCTTCCTCACAGGCACTAGATTGGCAATCCATTGAGTGTTTATAATTGGGAATATTATTCTTGATGCTAATAGCTTGTTCAATTCTAATTTTACTTGAGGCTCCAAGCTTGGGTGCATTTCCGAAAATTTTGTTGGAAAGGCTTTGTTTGACGATTCGATTCGATGATATGATGGATAATATTTTGTATCATAAGTTTTGAGGTCGTCACCGGTCCAAGAAAATATATCTTTGTATTATTTGAACAACTTGATGAAGGCTTGTATTTCAGCAAAGAAGCAATTTTTTCGAAGGTTTATGTTCTGAGGTACACTGTTTGTTCCAAGAATCACCACTTCAAATTACTTTGCTAAACAATTGGTTTTGCAATTTTTCACTTTCTTGAATTGGTCTTGAAGGTCATATAGTTTCTCCAGCCTTACCACACTCTTGGGAATATTATTAATTAAATTGTTTTTAATTTGATTTGTTTGATATGCTGAGTCAAGAACTTCAGTATCCATAATTTGATCATGTTGTCCTTCATCTGTAATAGAATCTTTGAAATTACCCTCAAGGTGTAGGAAGCTTATAATTTGTTGGTCATCATAAAAAATTATCCAGTTGGTCACATTATCAGGGATTGAAATCCTATACAATAATTCCACAGAAAAAAGTATCAAGAAATATCCCTTTTGATGGAATTAGTTTAGATGCTACATTAGCTAGCAAGTCTGCATCATAATTTAAAGAACAATGAACATGCTTGATATTAAAAGAATCAAAGTGTTTAATAAATTCCCATACCTCTTGTTTAAAATGATTGAGATGTCTTGAAAGATAATGTATGGTGTTTCTTACCTATCTTATTACAATATCGGAATATCCAATTACCTTGATCTTGTTTTCTCCCAAGTCTACTACTTTTCTTAAACCCCAGAGAAGGGTATTCTACAGTGTTTTTGGTACATTAGAACTCAAGTATCCATGTAATAAATGTTTTATTACCATTGGGTTCCCTCAATATGTAGGCTTGTATCCAACACTTGCACCTTCAAGAGACTTTGATCCATCAAAAAATGAAGTCCACATATTAGGTCCCCCTTTAGGTTTAATTATGGACTTTGATTTTTCTTCATTTTCTAAATTAATGGGGTTAATAAAATTAGCAAAAACTTCTAATATATCTCTAGATACTATGTTATGTTGGAATATTCAACAATACTGAGAGGGGAGGGGTGTGAATCAATATTGGACATATTTTAACCACTTTTTCATTTTACCATCTTAACTAGTCATCATATTGTCAATCATAAGCAATGCAGAAAATTAACCATAACACAAAGACAAAATAAACATATATTTTACATGGAAACCCATATGGGAGAAAACCACAAATCTTCTTCTTCTTATATCAATCAAGAGTTACATTCTTTTTAGGATTCAACTTATCAGGGACACCAATACTTGTAGTAAGCACCAACTTGATAGGCATGAACCTATTGAGAATATGAGGACACAAATCCTCACTGTAAGTACCCACTTATAGTCTACAAGTACCCACTTGCCAGGCACCAACCTTTTATGAGGATGAGGACACCAATCCTCTCTGTAATAATCCACTTAAAATTTGTAAGCACCAACTTTCCATGCAATAACCTATTATGAGGACGAGGAGACCAATCCTCTCTGTAAGTACCGACCTACAATATGCATACACCAAATTTCTAGGCACCAACCTATTATGAGGACGAGGACACCAATCCTCTCCCTTGCACCGCCCTGCCACCCTGAAGGAAATAATTTATTCAATGTTTTATCAATCACAAAACATCCTCTTCATAGACAACACGACCAATATCATATATACCATTCCTGTAGCTATTGTTTATGTAGATCAACTTTTTCTTGTAATTTTCTATTCTCGTAATCACCTTTTCATGTAATTTGTTGTTCCTATAGATTGACTTTTCTTGTAATCGGATTTTCCTATAATATGATATTCCTGTAATCATATTTTCCTATGATATGTTATTCCTATAATTTCCTTTTCCTATAATTTGTTATTCCTATAATTATGTTTTTCTGTAATCAACTATTCCTATAATTACCTTTTCCCGTAATTGGATTTTCCTGTAATCTGCAATTCTAGTAGATCTACTTTTCCTGTAATCACATATCTATTTTTCATGTAACTACAAATATGTTTTTCCTATAACTACAATTCCATTTTCGTGTAACTACAAATCCATTTTTCATGTAACTATGGATCCATTTTTCCTGTAACTACAGAATTGTTTTTCCTGTAACTACATCTATGTTTTTCCTATAATTATAGATTCATTTTTCCTGTAAATATAGATCTATTTTTTATGTAACTACATATATGTTTTTCCTGTAACTAGAGATCCGTTTTTCCTGTAACTATTGTTATTTTAGAATATGATATTACTGTAGTTATTTATGAATATCTCAATTAAATATTCATGCTCTAAAACCTTCTCACAACATAGAGGTTTCATACACTTCTGAAGGATCTCAAAACAGTTTCATTCCATACCTCACATCCTTGCATAATTACTTCATCACAGTCAAGAATAGTATCTATTTAGGGTTAAATCACATACCTTTCATATTATAATATAGATTCAAAAACCATTATGCAGTTTGATTTCCAACTCTTTGATCTTCATTATAGTTGCACTCTTTCTTCTGACCACTCTTGCTCTTCTGATAATCTCCTTGGCTCTAACTTCGATCAACTTGCACTTCTTCTTCCTTCACACACACACACACACACACACACACACACACACACACACACACACACTCTTCAACTTGATAAAATATTTATACTAGTTCATGTAGTGTTTTTTCTTCCCATAGAAAAATCAATTCTATGGTATAATCCCACAGTATTTTTCTTTACCATGTCAAGACCTTGACCATATTAATAGACCATTTCATATTTCCTTCCATAAAAAACAATTGTTGAGTGAACACCACCAAAAATAATTGATCCCATATTGACAAAGTCAATTTGACCACGTCCTTTCCTTAGCCAACTGTTACCAATACATCATTACCGGAATCTCGAGTTCCTGTAGTTGAGTCGCTTCTTGTAGAACACATAATTACCAGAATCCCAAGTTCCTATAGTCAACATGTTATTACCAGAATTTTAGTTATTACCAGAATACCAAATTCCTACAGTTAACACGTTATTATCATAATTTCAGTTATTACTATAACTTCAGTTATTACCAAAATCCTGAATTGTTGTATCTCAACGGTTATTACCGAAATCCTGAATTCCTATAGACGAACATGCTGGAGACGCACATACTGGAAGCTACACTACATCACTCAACCAATGACCTCAATAATTCCTACTACCACATCAACAATCTAGCATTCAATTTTACATCAATGACATATCATTATCGCAACAATCTCCCCCTTTGTCATTGATGACAACCTAGTAAAACCAAAACTTTTACCGGATTGCTCACTTGTTGGAAATACGTTTGTACTTTGCTGCTAATTTTCTCTCCATGTTGTTGTATTGTTGAACCCTCATGGTTTTACTATTACTCTCCCCCTTTGACACCAATGAAAAAAGGGACACTCTTCCTGACTGAGTACACATTTTGGGAACAAGGAATGCTCCCCTTTTGACTATGCTACCTTCTCTTGCTTTTTGAAATTGCACCCCCTATCTTTATGCTTCATCTTTTTCTGCATAGGTCATTTTTCTATGTTTACAGCCCTTAAAATGTGCTTTCTCTTGTAGTTTTTTGAAGTATCCACCCCCCCTGTGAATGTACTATCCCTCCTTGTTGTAACTTCTAATCCTTCTCTGATTTATGGTCACTCTTCTCCTTTAATTGTGTTTCTTCATCAACATGTTTTAATTAGATTGTGTGGTCTTTCAATGATCATCATGGTCACCATCACTTGGATGAGATTGTTCCTCTTATTTCAAGGCATGTAATGTGTCATTTATATTAACCATATATTCATATTTAGTTGGCATGGAAATGTTTTGCTGTGTGACTCACAACTGATAGGATTTTCTACCTTCAACATTTTCTCACAATCTACTATTAAAAAATGAATGGCCTATTGTTGTTCAAGAAATGTCCATGCATCTTGTTCAAGAAATGTCCATGGTACTTGTTCACGAAATTTCCATCTACTGTTGATAAATATGATGAATTAAATTATCCCCTTTTGGGATAGTTACAGTTGCTGCCACTATTTTTGACTTATGGCCAATGTATCCAAGAATGAAAGCAATAATTCCTTTCCTTTTCTTCATGATGTGAACCTCCATTATCATTTTTAGATTAGCATATATTCATTATCATCAAAAGCATTCTCACTCTTTTTGTAGTAGAAATTTTCTAGCTTTGGTAATCCATCTTTCTTCAAGAGGAGATACTTGATCTAGTTCCCTGTATTGTGACTTAAACATCCACTATCAACATGAGTTGTTGGTTCTCATTCTTCAATCTTTTGATCTTTTTATTTCCTCCTCCACACTTTTGTGTACTTTTCTTTCTTTTGTTTGGAAATGATACCCCTTTCTCTAAGCATATAGGGCTAGCTAACATTTTTCTTCATCCTTCTTATGGTATTTTGATTTCCTCCTCCATACTTTTTTCCTTTTGTCTTCATGTTTGAATTGAGTATTCACTTTCTCACTATTTCTGAAATTTCTTTTAAATAATATTGCAATATGCCCATAAGTATTGCATTTCCAACATTTAATGTTTCTTTCAACAATTTTATGAAGTGTTTTGTTTTTGTAGTCAACATAGACACTCTTGGCACCTTGTTTTCTAACATAATAATTTACGGCATGGAATCTACAATCTAATTCTCTATGCCCAAAACTATTACAAGAGATACAATAGCCAAAAAAGAAATTTTGATACCTAGTAGTAAACTGTCTCCTTGGAGGTGCAACTCTAAGCTCATTCTTGTCAAACCTTGGCTAATTGTACTTTCTTTCCATGCTGTTGTCTTCACTGCAATTGTGGCTTTTAAGAACATTTGTATTGATTTCATCTTTCTCCTTAATTTACTTGGAGATTTCATCTTCTTCAAGAGTGTTCTAATTGTTGACACAACCTAGATCTTGTTGGGTATGTGTTATATTCTTTGTACGAGTAGTAGTGTCACATAATTAGGGTTATTGACTAATC